>OY731403.1:40053207-40293207 GCA_963425845.1 Sphenostylis stenocarpa
TATTTATAGGGAACCTTGTCAGGGAAAGTGGACAGCCGTCCATGGCAAAAAGTGAGCATGGACAACCATCTATGTAGAGTAGACGGTCGTCCATGGCCAAAAGTTACCATGGACGGCCATCTGGGCTAAGTGGACGACTGTCCATTGCCTTAAAGTAGGCATGGACGACTGTCCATTGCCTTAAAGTAGGCATGGACGACCGTTTGACTAAACTGGATGACCATCTGCTATTCCCGACGAAATTTCCAATTTTTATTGCCTCTGAAAACCCTTCCTATCTTAAATGGAACCTAGAAAAAGCTACTAGGGACTTAACAAAGTCTTGCCCATCTTTGAATCAGGTGATTTCTGGCTTTATTGGGAAGTCAGGAAAGATTTAGGGTCTACAGCGGTATATGCAGTTCAATAGATCATTATACGAATACATATCTACAACTTCGAGAAACTTCTCAATATCCACCTCATGAAATTGTAGTCGCCTATTCAAACCATTACACATCATCCAAACCTAGCTAAACATACAACCCATACTCCAACAAATACAACCCTGGTTGGAGAGACCACCCAAACCTAAGATATGGCCTAATCAACCCTAACCAACAAAAAACTTTTACCATTCAAAACCAAACCAACAATCTTATCAACCCAACCTTCAAACATATCCACCATATCCAAACTACACTCCTCAACAAAATTACCAAAACCATCAACCCCAACCATATTATCAACCCCCAAACCAAAACTATTACCAACAACCACCACCACCCCAACCTTATTTTCACCAACCAACACCACCACAATATTAGCAACCATCACCCCAAAATCTTTACTAACAACTACCACAACCTTATTATCCACCACCTCAACAACAATTTTTCTAAAATAACCAAGCCACCCAACCTAATCAACCTAGCCAACAAAATTCACAAACTTACCCATCAAACCAATAAAAATATATTCCACCACCACTTAGACAAAACAACCATCCTTCCCAATTACCCTTTGAACTTTCCCCAAATTCAGGAAACATTCCATCTCAAATAGTTAATAATCCCAAACCAAGCATCTAGGCCATAACTCTTAGGAGCAGGAAAACATTAACCAAAAATCCTGAGAAAGACAAGAAACCATCCAAACCATTCGAACCTATAACACAACCTTTTGAATCAACACCTACATCCACACCATCTAACCGAACTCAAACATCTACCTCTGACCCTACTCAACAAATAAATCAACCTATTCCACATCCACCTATACATTTTCCACAAAAGGTTATTACCACCAAACCAAAGGAAAATGATGAAGAGTTGCTCAAAATATTTAAGAAGGTCGAAATCAACATTCTGCTTTTGGATCAATCAACAAAATACACAAATATGCAAAGTACCTCAAAGATTTATGCACTTACAAGAGAAACCTGAAAATGAAGAGTATACAATCTATCTCCACTCTGTCCAAATCCGCCCTGCCACACAAACATACTAATCCAGGAATATTCTCTATCCCATGTACCATCAGAGAGGTTACCATCACCAATGCGCTGCTAGATCTAGGCACATCTATCAATGTTATGTCCACTTCACTATTTAAATTGTTAAATGTAGGAGAGCTGCAATCTACAAATGTAGTCATTCAGATGGCTAACAAGAGTACTGCTCAGCCTTTAAGGGTTCTTGATGACGTGCTGGTGAAGGTTAACCAGTTGATATTCCCTGTAGATTTCTATATCATGGACATGGAGGACGAGAACACAAGCTATTCCACTCTTATCTTGGGAAGACCGTTCCTGATGACTGCACGGACAAAGATAGATGTTCATACTAGAACAATGAAACTAGAGTTTAGAGATGACGTGGCCTGATTTAACATTTTTTAAGCAAGAAAATACCCATCTGAAGATCACTCTAAGCTGCAACACCACTCTGTTTTTTGGATAGATGTAAAAAACAATTCTTGTATAAATGTAGATTTAGGAGTAGCATTAGATGAGGACTTTGACTTTACAGACATAATGAACATTCAAATGAGCGAAAATAAAATAAAAAATTATGGATATGGAAAGAAAGTGGTGCACCAACCACAAAGGAGATTAAATCCCACCATTTTGGATGTGGTCAAGGAAGAGATGATAAGATTACTTAAGTTCGGTCTCATATACCCGATCTCAGATAGCACATGGGTGTCGGCAGTTCAAGTTGTGCCCAAGTGATTGAAGTCGTAATTAACCAAATAAATTCAACAATTAAAATATGTAGTATTAGGAAGTGATTCCTAGGTCATCTCCTAGCGAACTATAGATCAAGCTAATGTTCTTACACAAGTATGCAGATTAAACAGCAGAAAAAAGAAAAGAAAAGCGGTTTTGCGAAATAATAAATAGTAAATTAACAAAAATATAATTTGAATAAAACAGTGAGAAAGCAATTGATTTCCTAATTCGAATGCAGTGTCACGTATCCTAGGTTGCGAAATTAATTTGTTTTAACCCTTATTCCAACCCAAAATTAACCAACTAAGAGAACATTAACCCAAATTATCCTTATACAATTAAGCATTACATACATCACATAATGTCATCTCTAACACAGGATTAAGAAAACTGTGACATTGGTTTGGGTTCATTAAGCATAAACAGATTATAACTCAAACTGAGATTAGAAGATGTAGAGTTAAGAGAACAAACAAAATAGAAGAACAAAACCTCAAAGATCTACTGCATTCTCCTCAGAAAATCAATACAAAGATTTATCTATCATGGAAAAATTGAAAACACAGAAGAAGAGACATCATTAAAATTGAAACAAAAATTGTGCTTTAAAAAATGACAGAAGAGTAAATGAACGTGAATATAAAATGCAGAAGATGAAAATGGCGTTCGGAGGATGCGGCTGCGTGATACACGTGCGTGATGCACTACGTTATCACTAACATAAATAACCCTAAACCCTAGTCTGCCTCTAGGTTTGAGCCCAACTGGCCCACAAAACACACTAGAAACAAATAAAACAAAAACCCTAATCCTAATGGATAGTTGGCATGGCATCTGGCCCAATCTTCTAAGTCCAAAATTGCTTTAAACTATCTTGAAAATAATAATGAGCAAAAATTAGATCAAATAAATTCAAATTAATTAAAATCTGAATTACTGGCCTAATGAAGCCCAATTAATAAAAAATCACTAATAACAAACAGTTATACCCAAAATACTAATTAAAATAAGTACAGAAAGGTAAGAAAATATGGGAATATAATGATTCATCAAATCACCCCACACTTAGCCTTTTGCACTCTTGGGAAAAATGAAGAAGCAAAGTAAGGAAATAAATCCAAAAACATTAAAGAAAATCATGCAAAAAGGAAGAAAATAAAATCAAAAGCAAACATAACCCTAAACATAAACAGATTTACATGCTCCTGAACGAAACCTAGGAAACGAAAGGAATAGATACATCCAATCACTCAAAGAGTCAAAGAAACCAGATAACTATGGGAATCATCCAATCATTCCAAACATGGCAAGAAATCAATTAGCTCAAGAGGTGAATCAAAGCAACAGAACCTCACACGATATGCATTATATTACTATATCTCTCAAGTGTCTAGGTTATTGTATATATACTCTCAAAGCGCTCATCGAAAGCAAACAACATATAGTCTTAGCAAGCGTCTAAAATCAACGCCTAAATACACATGCACAAAAGGATCAAAAGGTCTTTTCAGGTTGCAGTGGGGCCAAGGACAAGGTGGAGGATATCATATGGGATACGTAGTGTCATCGTCGTCCTCCTCGCGAAGGGGGGAACGATAGATGTGTTGAATATTTGGCAAGCGTACCAAAATATCAATTGCAATATAGTATTTCGATTAAATAAAATTCGATCCCACGAGGAACGATTTCAATGGAAATTCCAAATCACATGCTTAATAAGTATATTGAAACAAAATTGGGTTTTCATAAAGATTAGGATTGAAATTAAATGACATAGAACAGTAAAGTGTGTTTAGAAAATATTAAATAAAAGAACTTGGGATTGACTTCCTTCCTTTTCCCTCTTTTGCATAATGGCTAGGTCAAATTAAGAACATCAATTAACCTATCAATGTTGGTACTGTTAGAAAAAGAGGATGAGATCAAGAGGGGGGGTAAAAGATTTTCGCAATTTACAGATTATCTATTTCAAAGATTGAGAGTTTTGACCAATTCTTGAATCAAGAAAATCAAGCTATTCAAAGTAAGACAGCAACAAAATTAAAGAGAGTAAGGTTTAGAGAAATACAACCAAGATTTATACTGGTTCACCCAATCCCAGGACTACGTCCAGTTCTCACCCAAATTCCAGCTGAGTTCCACTAGATTGAATGTTTTACAGATTACAGATTCCAATCACACACCTAATCTACCACAATACCCAAATTCCAGATCTTGCACCTAAACCTTCACCAAGAACCAAATTCTAGTTCTTGAACCAATCTACAGCCAAATTCTAGCTACAAAACCAATGCCCAACAATTCCAAACACCCACAATACAGTAAATAATTTGAAAGAACAAAGAGAAGAAACTAGAACAATCAAACCCGGATTATGCAACTTCTACAAAATGAGTTTCTTCACCAAAAGAATGCAAAAATTGCCTAAAGAAAGAACTTTGAAAAACTCCACAACCTTGCGAGATTCTTTCTTTAAAATAGCTCTTATGATTGCCTGATTGATTGCTCAAAAGTGTATTTTAAAATGTTGAATCAAATCTGTTTATATAGAGAAGTTTTTCAACTGCTGGTGTAATTAATCTATTAAAACAATCTTTTAATATGTTAAAAGTCTTTGATTAATTGGTTAAAACTTCTTTTAATCTGTTAAAATGTTCTTGATCATTTTCCATATTTATTTTAACTGATGCGATATCGTTTCAATCGATTAAAACAATTAACAAAAAGTCCCTTAAGTTGTTTTAATCGATTATTTCACAATTTAATCGATTATTTCACAATTTAATCGATTAATATTCTGTCAAAAACTTTCACAAACCTTTCTAAGTGATTTTAACTGATAACAACAAGTTTTAATCGATTAAAACAGTTAGCAAAAAGTTCCTTAAGTTGTTTTAATCGATTAATTCAATTTTACATCGATTAAAATTCTGACGAACACCTTTCGAAATATTTCAAGTTGTTTTAATCGATTATTTCGAATTTACATCGATTAAAATACTGACAGAACATCTTTCAAAACACTTCAAGTTATTTTAATCGATTGTTTTGAGTTTGTATCGATTAAAAAACTGCCAGAACACTTTCCAAAACATTTTAAGCGATTTTAATCGATTATTTCGAAATTATATCAATTAAAACACTGGTAGAAGGTTTTCAAAAACTCCTTTAATGAAAATAATTGATTAATTCGAAAGTGTATCGATTAAAATAGTTCCAGTGAATGTTTGAAATGGTTTTAATCGATTATTTCAGAAACCTATTAGTTAAAAATCTGTCATGTAATTTTTAAGAAAATTTTAATTGAAAAAGCTCATATAATATTAGTTAAAACAATTTCTTAAAAATAGTTTAATTGATTGCTTTGGTTTTTAACGGATTAAAAACATCTTTAGAGGCTTTTTTTCAAATTCTTTCAAATGATGAAACCTCATGCAGCAGAGATATATGAATGATTATACCTATGTATAGATGCGAGACTCACCAATCACTCTACCCTTTTAACCCAAGTAACCTTTGACTTTATCGGATTAGCCTTTGACTTCATCAAATCAATAAGATCTTCATTTTATCAAATGATTCAATAAGATCTTCATCACTTTCAGGTACCACCTACTTAAATCATTCACTTTGATTCCTCGCATGTGAAATTCATAAGAAAACCTAATAAACATCGATTCCTCAAACAGTTAAGAGATTTTCCAGCATTAGGTTTAAGGTGTTAAGCACTTGATACATTCATTTCATTCTTGGTAATTAACATAGCAAAAATTCCTACCTGATCTAGGGTTTCAAGATATATTTTCCAATCATATCCCAAACATAAAAAATAAATCATTCCAAGGCACAAAAGATAAGAATAACAACATCAAAACATAGATTAATATCTCAAAATAACACCATCACACAAAAGAGTTCCAAGGAAGTGTACCCAATCCTAAGATAATGAAGTTAGCCAGTCATGGTGCCCATTACAATGCTCTAAATTGAGGAAGAATTGAAGAATCCTTGAAGAATAGAACAGCAATCGCGCCTCTTCTCCCAAAAACCTCCAATTTCATCTCAACACGCGTCTTATCTTTTTATAGGAAAATTTGGGTCGGGCCTATCATCATTCATTCACTCAAGCGACCAATTATTCGCTTGAGTGAAAAATAACAACTTTTGCTCAAGTGAAAGATGTCCGCTTGAGCGAGTAGAAACTCGATAACTTTGTTGTATTTTCGCTTAAGCAAGAGTAGATGTCGCTTGAGTGAGTGCACACCCAAGAGGTTTGTCGTCTTTTCGCTCAAGTGAGAATGGAAGGTGCTTGAGCAATAGAACTCCTGAGAGCTTTCACGTATATTCGTTCAAGCGAGCGTAGATGGCGCTCGAGGGAATTTCCAATTGAAAATCTTCTTCTGTCTTTCACTTTTTCTTCAATTATCTTCACAATTATGATCTTTACACTTGTATCAAGGTATTCTACCTATAGACCACAAATCTTGCCCCGTCCCTCAATAAAGCCAGAAGACCTCCCTTCGAAGATGGATACGGCCTCTTTAGGTCCCTAAGCATGTTTACCAGGCTCCATGTTAGGATAAGAAGACCTTCTGTAAACGAAAATAAGAGAACTCTCGCCAAGAGCCCAAGACAGCCGTCTCGTTTGGCCAGACGGTCGTCTCGCCACAAGGGTCTAGACGACTGTCTTGGCCTGACTGGCACGAATTCCTAGAAATAGGACCTCGCCCCCCTCATTTCAAACACATTCTCACAGTTCTCACACTCCTACTACTCTCTTGGAAGTTTTTTAACACTTAAGAGTAACTCTGACCACTTTCCAGAGTTTGAGTGAGTTTTCCGATTTCTGTTAAGGTAGAAATCGGTTAAGGAAGTCTCCTATTGAGATGTCCGAACTTTGGTAGAGTGTTCTTTTTCTTTATTGCAGGAGAGGAGCGTGCTTGTAGAGTGCGGGGACAACCAAAAAGCTTCCTCATGTTCTTAAGAGTTAATACAAAATCTAGCTTCGAAGGTTCCTTTTCTTATTCTCTCTCTTTTATTGCTTTCCTTTATCGCTTTCCTTGTATGCATTAGATATTAGGGCCATGTAGATATTTAAATTCTACAAGTAGTTAAATAAATAGGGTAAAAGTATAGTTTCTTAGTCTTTATTTTATGAACCAGTCCATCATGGGAAACCCAAAAGGGGCGTTGTGGGGTGCTAACACCTTCCCCACACATAACTAACTCCCTTACCCAACCCTGGTTGTATTGGCCAAAGTTGGTTTTCTAAAACCAATGCCTTTTTCTACCTTTTTCAATGTTTATGGTAAAAATATTGGTGGCGACTCCATCGAACCTTTTCGAAAACCTCGCCTTTAGGTCCAGCTCGGTTATCGGACAACCTAAAGGCGTTGAACATCTTCTTTAAAAAATATGAGTCAATCAAAACCATCGCGTCGCTCCGACCGCCTCTTTTGATGGCGGTGACACTACCAATTCATCCTACATTGGGAGAAAAATAGATTAAAATCAATAAAATTTAAGTGGTTACATAACAATTAAGGGCATAATTACATTAACTTTTACCACTTAATATCTCCCCTCAACCTAGAATTTTGCTTGTCCCCAAGCAAAGTAATTTTTCCAAAACAAAATCATCACCAATTATCACTTTCTCTTCCTGAACCACAACATAAAAATATTTTTCTTCCAAATGCGATGCTCACAACTCCAAATGAAAATAGGATATATAAGCATTAAAGTTACAGAAACTAACAGGATAATTAGTCATCAACTATCCTAAGAGAAGCCTGATCTCTCAAATGAAAGGATACATAATCATCTCTAACTCTCACGGGTAAGTGTTTATCTCATTCAATCACTTCATTTAGATATTCTAATATTGATAATCATCTTCAAGCAATCATTTCCTAAATGAATTTAATCGATTAATTTGATTATTTATTAATTAAAAACTCGATTTCAAAAACATTTTAACAGATTAAAGAGAGGTTTAACATATTGAAACATGTTAAACCAGTTTTAAGAAAATGTTAAGGCATTCTCATTATCTTAGGAAAAGATTAGCTTAACGAATAAAGAAAAAAACTTAATACTTCCTAGCATACATATATCTAACACTACTCTTCTATTTTCTTCAAGATTTTGTTAGACAAATGGCATCTAGAGGGGAGTGAATAGATGCACAAATTAAAATAGATACCAAATTAAAAATATATTTTAAGATGTCCAATATTTATTAATTCAATTTTAATTATCAAATTAAACAATGATAAAGCAGAAGCAATGTAATCAGAGAGATAAAATATCAACAAGATAGGGATAAAAATAAGGGGTGTAAGGAGAGTAATGCAGTGAAAAAGAGATAAGGGAAAAAGAAGAGCACACAATGATTTATACGGATTCGGGTATAGCCAACCTTACATCTAGCTCTCAGTCAACTCTTAACACAAAAGTGACCCCAATTCACTATCTTTTAAATTCAGTTTACAAATTATAATCTACTCAGCAAAAATCAAACTAATTTAAAAGACAATCACCTCCTTAGAAACCCACTAAGGATGAACACCTCCTCTGAACAAATTAAAGGATGAAAACACCTCCTTAGAATCCACTAAAGATGAACACCTCCTTAGAATCACACTAGGGATGGACACCTTCCTAAACAAATCAAAGGGATGAATAATTCCCACACAGGAAACCCTAAAATAACATTGATTAACTTAAACCTCCTAAACCCACAAAAGGATAAAGACAATAAAAATAGAACAGTCACACCTGGTAATGGAGATAATAAATTGTAGAAGCCTGTAAAATGTCAACTTCCAAGGATAAGTGTGATTAACAATGAAAGCACAGAAGACAGTAGAGAAAAGGGTTTTCTCAGAAGGTGTAAAATATTTTTGTTGTCTTGCTCAAAATTTTTTTTTCAAAACTGATTGAATGTAAATTGAATTTTTGAATTCTGTAATTTTGTGTTTTTTATTTTCCATTAAAACTTAATTAAATAGAAAAATAGCATCAGAAAATAGTCGTTGGTCATTAATACTTTCGTAGAGAAAAAATCAGGATGTATTAAAAAACATTTATTCTTCAAAACGAATATTTTTCAAATTTGAACGGTCATAATTGATTATGTTACTAGTATAATCAATTATGACAGAGAAAATCGTTTTTCTATTTCTGATGCATCATAATTGATTATGATAGTGAAAAATATCATGTTACGAAATTTTATCACACTTGTGCTTTGGAGGCTTATGCATAATATTACTTCATCAACTTGTACCTCCATATCCAGTATTCTAAGACTATCTAGTCTTCAGGAATCATCTTGGACTTGCTTGAATGTTGAATATAATCTTTATCAAATCATATCTTGGGCTTGCTTGAGTCTTGAATGTTGTTGACTTGAATCATCATCAAAATCAACTCTTAGGAATGTAGAGACATGTTTCACATTGCCATCAATCTCCCCCTCATTGTTTTCAGATTTTGCAGCTTCTACTTTGTCTTCATCAAATTCTCTTCTTCATTAATCTCCCCCTATTTGATGGAGACAAATACCTTTTCCTGCAAAAATAAAATTCCATAGATACTAGATGGTATAGTGTGTGTATTCTTCTCCCCCTTTTTGACTTCATCAAAATAGGTAAAGCAAATTTTCATGCAACATATAACAAGTGCAAGATGTGTACTGATTTGAAAAACCAGTAGTTAAGTACAACACCAGATTAATGAAAAACACAATCAAAAGAAAAAAAAATAGAAAAAAATGTTCAATAAGCATGAGAATAAGATTGAAGAACTCTTAGTCATCCCATGAGCCTTAATTAAATTGCAGATCCTCAATACTGTAGATGTCCTAAAGTTGACCATTAATATGCTAAAGTCTAGCATTAGATTTTGTATAATGCCAGTATGCCATCTCCATGTGCCTCCCCTATTCATTTTGAAGATTTCTCATATGAGACAACATTTTCATTTCAAATTGGGATAGAGGTATTCCTCTATCTAGTTGTGGCTCCATGTTTTGAGGAGTAATGTCTTATTATTCAATAGTGACCTTAGCAGTAGCAAGAGTAGCAGAAGAAGTTCCTAGACCTTGATATTCTTCTTTGTCATTTTCTTCTTCCATGACAACATCTAATTTTGAGATCTAGCTACCATCAATCTTAATATTACCCATTTTATACAAAGTGGAGTTGTCAATGTTATGTTCCTCATATGAATTTCAGCTAATTCACCGTTAATATCAACTCCAAAGTGTTTTAGAAGTTTAGAAATAAAGATGACATAAGGGAAACAAAAATCTACCAACCGCTTAGCTTTAAGCATGTGATCCTTGATCACATATACCCAGTTTACTTAATCCTGTACTAAATGTAGTACATAAGTGCAAGATCACCTTCATTCAACAAGGTGTGATTGCTCCACCTAGGTGTGAGCTGCCAAACAATAATGAAAGCTAGCAACCTCTGTTCAAGTCGAAGTTTACTAGCATTGAGAATCCTCATGGAGTCCTCCCTGTTCTTCATACAGGATTTAAAGTACTATATCTTATTGAAGTCTCCAATTTCAGACGTGTTCTCTTTTGAAAATTTAACTCCTTCATCTTTCAGGCACGCTACTTCTTTCCAAATAGAAGGAGTGACTTCTATATTTATTCCTTTTACATGAGACCTGAGTATGGACATGTCGCCGCCATCAAAACGAGGCAGTCGGAGCGACGCGATGGTTCCGACTTTCCGTTTTTCACGATTTTATTGGTGTGGTTCAATGCCTTTAGGTTGTCCGATAACCAGGCTGAACCTAGAGGTGAGGTTTTCGAAAGGGCGCTCTTGGATTGTCCGATAACCGGGCTAATCCAAGAGCTAGTTTTGAAGGGTTCTCTGGAGTCACCACCGATGTTTTTACTGGAAACATCGGAAAAGGAGTTAAAAGGCGTTGGTTTTTTGAAAAACCAACTTTGGTCGTTAGAACCAGAGTTGGGTAAGGGAGTTAGTTACGTGTAAAGGAAGTTTTAGTTCCTTTACGACGCCCCTTTCGGGTTCCCTATGATAGGCCAGTTGTTTTAAAAAATAATTAAACTGGTGAAAAATACGCTCTTACCCTTTTATTTGCGGAATTTATAGATTACGACTACATGGCCCTATATCTATTGCATAATTAAAATAAAGCGGTAAAAGAGAGAGAGAGAGTGTGTAGAAACCTCCGAGGCACGCTTTCTATTAATTCTTTCTGAAAATAGAGTCCTTTGTGGTAGCCCTTCACTCTACACAGCGTTGGAAACCTCTCGAAACGCTCAAAAACACTCTTAGAAATGCTCAAAAACTCCGGAAATGCTTCAGAGGGGTTCTAGAGAGAGAATTTGAAGAAAAGTCTAGAGAGAAGGAGGAAGAACTGTGTGAAATGAGGGGAATGGGGGCCCTATTTATAGGGATTCGCGCCTGTCAGGTCGAGACGGGCTGTCTCGTCTGACAAGGTTGAGATGGCGGTCTTGCCAATCGAGACGACGGTCTCGCCAATCGCGCAAGGCGAGACGGCGGTTCCGAATCTGGGACGGCGGTCTCGACCTTAAAAGGCGAAAATCCTTATTTTTGTGCTAAAAAACCCTCCTATCCTAGTATGGGGCCTAATAGTCTCTCCTAGTGGCTTCTTAGGCTTCATCCATCTTCGAAAAGGAGGTCTTCTGGTCTTTATTACGAGGCCGGGCAAGATTTGGGGTCTACAGCTGCCCCCCCTTTACCTGACCAGTCGGCTATTGGCCCGTTGTGCCAAGAAGAACGACTGGAATGTAAAGGAGTTGACCCTCTTGCCCGGTTATCCTTCAGATGCTCCGTCTTGCGGCGGTTGATCTTCTGGGGAAAAGTTGTGATGTGCACCTCCAAGATACTCCTTCTGATGGTAGCCGATCCCTTCGGTTGACACATGGTAGGACCTCAGGATACTCCTTCTGACGATAGCCGATCCTTCGATTGATGGGTATAAACCCCCCATCAGGCTGGCAGAAGCAGTCTGCTGTGTGTTGGACTGGATGAGTATGAACCCCCCATCAGGCTGTAGTAGCAGTCCGCTGTGTGTTGGACTGGATGAGTATGAACCCCCCATCAGGCTGGTAGTTGCGACTTACTGATCCGGCTTGAGCGCAGATCAGGCGCACTTGTGTGCGCGGGTTGATAGGTATGAACCCCCTATCAGGCTGGTACAGTCCACTGCGTAGGACTGGTGGTGGCGGCGGCTTACTGCTCGGGTGGCTCATGCACCGAGCGTTCGAGGTGTTCTTTCTTTATTTTTGTCTTTTCTGGGAATTGTCGTCCGGTCTGCGCCGGGGATTCTGTTGGTGTTCATCCAGTTTGTTGGTTGCTGGGGATTCTTTGATTTTTATCTTTTGGTAGTGGTCATCCGACTTTGCTGGTTGTCAGGAATTTTTGATGAGTGCCTCTTAGGTAGGCAGGAATCCTCTGGGGATTTGTTGATCTTGGTGAGGACTCTTAAGTAGGCAGATATCCATTGAGTTTCTAGTAATGCCTCTGAGTAGGCAGATGCTTCATCGGAAGTGAAGACTTTTGGCTACATTTGTTTTGCCTCTAACTAGGCTGATATTCCCTTATGGGGTTGCTGGCTCTTGCTTGCCAGGTCTTGCCTATGCATAGGCAAATGACATTCTGAGGATGAATATGAAGTTTTGCCTTTTCAGTAGGCTCACTGGGGATGATCTTTCTTTTTTATTGATCCACCGGGGAATTGGTTTCCTTCCCGGGGATCTAATTTTGATTTCCCCTTTGAGGGAATGGAGTTTTGACTCCTTGTTGGATGTTGTTGGTATGAGATGGCTTTGCCGATACTCTTATTTCATTGGGATTTCCAATTCCTTCTTTTTCGTTGATTTTCCCTTTTCTGTGGTGACCTACTTAGGGATTTTATTGATTGCCTAAAAGTTAGGATTGATTTCGCCTTTTTTTTTGCGATTTATCTCTTTTTTATCGCGATTTTGAAATCTGGCTTTTTTATGGGGATAATGCGTATCGCTGCCGTCAATACGAGGCTGTCGGAGCGACGCGATGGTTTCTGACTTTCCAATTTTCGCGTTTTTATTGGTGGTTATAATGCCTTTAGGTTGTCCGATAACCGGGCTGAACCTAGGGGCGAGGTTTTCGCAAGAGTGCTCTTGGATTGTCCGATAACCGGGCTAATCCAAGAGCTAGTTTTGAAGGGTTCTCTGGAGTCGCCACCGATGTTTTTACCGGAAACATCGGAAAAGGAATTTAAAAGGCATTGGTTTTTCGAAAAACCAACTTTGGTCATTAGAACCAGAGTTGGGTAAGGGAGTTAGTTATGCGTAAAGGAAGTGTTAGTTCCTTTACGACGCCCCTCTCGGGTTCCCTATGATAGGCCAGCTATTCTGAGTAAATAAACCAGAAAATACGCTTTTACCCTTTTATTGTGCAGAATTTTAAATTATGACTACATGGCCCTAATGTCTATTGCATAATTAAAATAAAGCGGTAAAGTAGTAGAGAGAGAGATTAGAAACCTTCGAAGCAAGCTTTTCTATTAACTTTTTCAAATTAGGGTGCTTTTTGGCAACCCTTCACTCTTGTACAGCACCGGAACCTCTCAAAAATGCTTATAAAAACCTCTAAAGACACTCAAAAGCTCCGCAAATGCGTCAGAGGGATTCTAGAGAGAGAATCTAGTGATGTGACTAGAGAGAGAATGAGAGAGGTGTGTGGAATGAGGGGAATGGAGCCCCTATTTATAGGAATTCGCGCCTGTCAGGTCTAGACGGTGGTCTCGTCTAACAAGGTCGAGACGGCGGTCTCGCCTTGCAGGAATGGCGAGACGGCGGTCTCGACATTCGCAGGTGGCGAGACGACAATCTCGACATTCGTGGGTGCCGAGACGGCGGTCTCGTCAAACGAGACGGCGGTCTCGCCACTTGCACAAGGTGAGACGGTGGTGTCGAATTCGAGAAGGCGGTCTCGATCCCAAAAGGCGAAAATTCTTATTTTTTGTGCTAAAAATCCCTCCTATCCTAGTATGGGGCCTAATAGTCTCTTCTAGTGGCTTTTTAGGCTTCACCCATCTTCGAAAAGGAGGTCTTCTAGTCTTTATTTTGAGGCCGGGCAAGATTAGGGGTCTACAGCTGCCCCCCCTTTACCTGACCAGTCAGTTGTTGGCCTGTTGTGCCAAGAAGAACGACTGGAAGGTAAAGGAGTTGACCCTCTTGCCCGGTTGCCCTTCAGATGCTCCGTCTTGTGACGATTGATCTTCTGGGAAAAAGTTGTGATGTGCACCTCCAGGATACTCCTTCTAACGGTAGTCGATCCTTCGGTTGACACATGGTAGAACCTCAGGATACTCCTTCTGACGGTAGCCGATCCTTCGGTTGATGGGTATAAACCCCCCATCAGGCTGGTAGTGGCAGTCCGCTGTGTGTTGGACTAGATGGGTATGAACCCCCCATCAGGCTGGTAGTTGCGACTTACTGACCTGGCTGGGGCGCAGATCAGGCCCACTTGCGTGCGCGTGTTGATAGGTATGAACCCCCTATCAGGCTGGTACGGTCCACTGCGTAGGACCGGTGGTGGTGGCTGCTTACTGCTCGGGTGGCTCATGCGCCGAGCGTTGAGATGTGCTTTCTTTTGTCTTTGTTTGTCTTTTCTGGGAGTCGTCATCCGGTCTGTACCGACGGTTTTGTTAGTGTTCATCCAGCCTTGTTGTTTGTCGGGGATTCTTTGTTTTTGATCTTTCGGTGATGATTACCCAACTTTTGCTGGTTTGTTGAGTTTTGTTGGTCACGGTGACGGCTTATCTTAATCCTGCCTTTTTCTTGCGATTTTATCTTTTTCCTCGCGACTTTGGATTTTGGCTCTTTTTTTTTTTCTTTTAGCATAAGTCTTTTTATTCTTAGATTCTTTTGGCTACGCTGACTTTTCAAGAGGGATAAAAAGAGAGATGTATGCAATAGAATTTTATTTGTAAGGGAGAATTTTATTACAGCCATTTTTCAAACATTATCCCTAAGGGCTATCCTCTTGAGACGATCCGTAGGATGGGAACTGCTGGTACATATGCTCCCAGAATTCTGCTTGCTCCCGGGCTTCATCGCAGTATTCTTGTTGGAATGTTGTCCAGTCTTGTCGCATTCCCTGCTGATATTGGTATATCGTCTCCAGCCGGGTGTCAAAGGCTTCCTGCCTTAGGGACAGTTGTTCCTGCCGCATCGACATTTGATCGAATTACTGGCGCAGATCGTTGATGTTGCGGTTTAAGACAGCAAAGTCGTCGGTGTACTGCGGGGGGTGTTGCTGAGCCTGTTGGAAATCGAGACGTGTCGGAAGATCGTGCATTGCCACGATGTCCTGAAGGTCCAGTGCGAAATTCTGCGAGGGATGAAGGACCAATGAGTCCCGCGGCGTATCAGCATCCCCATGCTGACCAGAATCGACCCGTTGATGGATTCGGGTCGCAGGTTGGAGGCCAGTTCTTCCCGGCCAGCGCACCCCCATTTCTCTGCTAGGGGAGTGATAAGGGGAGCCACGAGGACGGCTCCTGCTGGTCTGCTCCCGAAGTCCTTAAGGGCCCTCAGGAAGAAGTAGCCAGGGTTACAATGTCTCCTCTGGCTCATGCAATAAAGTACGAAGAGGTCTGGGAGGGTTACCTTACCCTGGCTCTCCTTCCTCCCGTGGACAGTCCCAGCCAGCAATTTGTGGCAAATGCGGAGGGCTGGGGAGAGTGCTGACCCCCTCATCAGCGTGGGCAGCGTGGGCAACCTGGTGAGTTCCTCCCACATTTCGGCGGCGGTGAGGTTGGTGGGGCGGCTGCAGATGGCCTCCCGGTATTCCTGAGTTAGCACATCTTCGGGTCGGACGAACCCAATGCTCACATTAAATTCGTCGAGGGTGGTAGTCCGGTATGTCCCACCCATGAAATAATTCACCATTTTGGTAGGTAGCAGGCCCGGGGCCATAGAGGGAGCCTCGGCGTAGGAGATGGAAGCCAGGAACTCCAGTACCGCTTGAGGGTACACGTGGGTAGGTGGAGGTTGCAGCAGGAAGCCCCACCCGATGCTATCTATGTGGGCCCGGACATCGTCCTCCCACCCGAACTCGGCGAGGATGCCGAAGTCAAGTCTGAGCATGGGGTGCCACGTGTAACCCCGGATGTGCTCGAGGCGGGCTTGGTGCTGCGGCGAAAGCTGAGTAGGATCCTGGGGCCTGGTGCCGAGGAACTGCTAGCACCGGCAATGCCTCTCCTCTTCCTAGATTGACTTCTACCGAACATTTTGGCCAGAAAGTGCTCTGAAGTGAGAGATCTGAGAGTTGGAGGCTCTGGAGGCAAGGGGAGTTGTGAGGATTCCCCAAGGCGCCACCCCTATATATAGGGGAAAAATTCGACTCGGGACCGCCATCTGGGAAGTCGAGACGGCGGTCTCGATTTTTTGCAGGTCAAGACGGCGGTCTCGTCTAGCGAGACGGCAGTCTCGAATTTGGGTTCAAACGAGACGGCGGTCTCGTCAAGCGAGACAGCGATCTCGTTCTGGCCTAAGTCGAGATGGCGGTCTCGTTAATCGAGATGACGGTCTCAATTTGCTGAGAACCGAGACGGCGGTCTGGAGATCCCGGACAGCGGTCTCGAATTTCTGGTTTTTTTTTATTTTTGTAAAATAGGACCTGGTTTAAAAACATATTATGCATGCAATGTTTTTTATGTTTGGTGTCCTATAATGCCTATTTCAGTTAATTTTTCATAAGGATTTAACTAACATGTCTCATTGCGCTGAACGCCCTCTGATTCGTCGTGCTTACTCTTGGTTGTACCATGTCGGACTTCTGGTGACCGAAGGATAATTTCTTTCTCTTTCTATTTTGTTCTTCTTCTTTTTTTGTAGAGCACTCTTTGCCATGTAGTGTCTCTTTTTCTCCACTCTAGGGATTTCAATCCTCTTGTTGACTATACGCCTCCATATTTCCAAATTAATTATTAGAATATTGTTGTAAGGGTCAAGAGAATAGAAATGAAGAGTTAAGAATCAATGGCTTGTGTTTTAGAAGGTTGATTTTTATTTAGAAAGTGGTTTTTGTAAGCATGGCTGGTTAGGGTTAGGCTTAGGTGTTTAGGTTTCATCTAAGCAAATGTTTTTTCCCCTTTTTTGTATTTGTATCCTTTTAGTTTTATCTCCATTGCTTTTAATGGCTAGCTAATCTCCCTAGATCGCCCTTCGGGTTTTCGAACTAGGATATTGTACTTTGGCCCTAACTTCTGTCTAGGTCCCTTTTTTTGTATATTTTTGGGGAATCCTAGCGGACATTTATTTTGTAACCCTAACTTTTGCATAGGCTACCCTTTATTTTTGTTCGGGTGTCCTACCGGATTGACCCTATCTTTTGTGTAGCCCCCTTAGTGGGTTTCCTACCGGGTATTTTGCCCTTTTCTTTTTGGCCTTCGGCTTCTATGGGCTTTCTTTTTTTCTGTGTTTTTATTTTTGTTCACAATATTGGCGAAGCATGACTTTCTTTATGGTGAGGTAAAGCCTTTATTTGGTGCTTCTAATCAACTAGCTTGATTGTGATGGCAATGGTGCATGTTGATTATTTGGATGCGCTTTTCATTCTTCTTTTTTCTCTCTTTTTTTTCGTTTACTTAGACACGGTTATTGTGAGGTCTAGTCAGAAATAGCAAGAAGAGAAGCAGATAGTAAGAAGTATTCTTTATTAATTGATAAGGGAATATGTGCCCTAAAATGCCCGAGGGTCGGGCTAGCCCCGGGGGATAATCTCTTACAATCATGGGGTTTACATCCCTTAAATGAAGAAAAAGATCTCCTAATGACTAGGGTAGCTCTTGATGCTTGCACCCCTCCACTTCGGAAAACTTGCTTGAGTGTGCGTAGGGGAGACTTCCCTTTTCCTTTTTCCGCTCAGCCCTTAGTAGGGTCATATCCTAGGTCATGCTTGTAAGGATTGTCTTTGAATTCTGGGGGTTCCCTCATGCCTTGGGAATCTGCCCCCAGTCCTTGGCCAGGATGGTAACCGTGCTTCATCATCATGCGGGATACCTTTGTGTTTTTGGGAAGTCGCTCTATGCTGGCAATTTCGAGCGCTTGAAAAGATGTTTCAAGGGCCTCTTCAGCCGCATCCACATAAGGTTGGGTGGACGGTCCACTGATCAAGATATCATCTTCTGCTTGGACCGTGACCAATTTGTCACTTGCTATGAACTTGACTTTTTGGTGGAGCGTCGAAGATATTGCCTTAGCATCATGAATCCAAGGCCTGCCGAGGAGACAACTGTATGTTGGAGTAATGTCCATTACATAGAAATCGACGTCGAAGATAGTGGGTCCGACTTGAATCGGCTGTTTAACTTCTCCCACTACTTCTCGCTTTGATCCGACGAAGGCTCGAACGATGGTGCTACTTGGGCGCAGGCGAGTTCCTTGGATAGTCAACTTGTCTAGTGTGCACTTGGGCATCACGTTCAAGGATGACCCGTTATCCACAAGAACTTTGGCGATGAGGTACTCCTTGCACTTGATAGAAATGTGTAAGGGCTTGTTATGGTTTGACCCCTCGAGGGGGAGTTCTTCCTCTGTGAAGGTGAGGTGATCGCTTGCCATGATGTGACCGATGATCCTCTCAACTTTTTCTTGGGATATGGTATGAGGTACATGCGCTTCGCTCAAGACCTTCAGTAGGGCATTTCTATGCGGTTCCGAGCTCAATATTAAAGATAACAACGTAATCTTTGCAGGTGTACGATTGAGCTGGTCTATAATGGAATACTCGCTTTGCCTTATAAACTGGAGTAATTCCTCTGTCTCCTCCTTGGATTCTTTATTTTCTTTATTTTTTGCTTTATTTTTGAGGACATCTTCCTGTGAGTCCTTGGGGGAGTAGATTCTTCCACTTCTAGTCATTCCCCTGATGCCAGCTATGTTCGTGATATCCTCTTTTATTGGTGAAGATTCTGCGTATCTCCACGGTACAACCTTATTTGATTCGTAGGGGAAAGGACGTGGCATAAATAGTCGCACTGGCGTCCTTGCCCCCTCTTCTTTATTCTTGAGGATCAACGGTCGAGGCTTATTTTCCTCTTGTGGCGAGTCGACCGTTGGGGAAAGATTTATTAAGAGTGGCTTTCTCTCCATTCTTCTGATTTGGAAGACATGTCAGTTAATCCTTCCTTTTTATTATCTTATTTATTAATAGTGAAGGAGGGGAAATTAAATATGCAGATGTATGATATGCATGCAAGTAGACAATTGTTGGATAAAGAAAATTTTCATTTATCTTTCGGAAGGTGTACATTCCCCTACTCCATACTACGAAGCAACTTTTGACAAAAGCGGAAAAGCCTAAAGAAGCCCACAGGCGGGTCTTGATCTTTACGCAATTCTCTTTCGGCTTCCCGGACGTGGCGAGCAAGTGCTTCGCTTTGCTTCTGGACCGCCTGACTCATATCTTCACTGTACTTTTGAGCCTCTTTGATCTTCGCCTCTTGATGGACAACCAAGGCTTGTAGTTCATCAAGTTTTGCAAGGGCTCGGTCCTTTTCTTGAAGTACTTGGTCGTACTGAGCTAGCCCATCTCTTTCCTTACAGCGTAGCTCAGTGAGACTTCTGTTGAGTCTCCGATTGGCCTCCCGCTCTTGGCGTATTTCTGACCGAGTCTTGGTAAGTTCTTGCAACAACTCCTTGATCGTCTGAGCCTGTTTTGCTGATTCAGCCTCAAGGTGTGCTAATCTGGCGGTTGTTTCTTGAAGTGGACTATCCGAGCTGGTTCTGGCAGCTTTGGATGCTCGGATAGCTTGCTCATTAGAGTCAGCACACTGGTCCTTGAGGCGCTCTATTTCATGATCCTTTTTCTTGCATTGCCTTTGCAGACCATCTATGGTGAGGATAAATTCTTGCTCTTTTTCTTCAAGGGCCCTCATCTGGGCTCCCATGATTTCTATCCTCTGGGTCAAGGCGTCAACTTGAGCTTGCAGCTCTTCACTGTTGGCGTTTGTAATGAGTGAGGTGGATGGTTGAGACATCCCTCTTCTTTTTCTCCATACCTCATAGTCACCGGAGACAGCCACCCGAGCTTTTCCTAGCTCTCTATCTCCCATATAGACTGGTCTCTCCCATGCTTTTCTCACAGCTAGGGAGTTGACGATTATGCATGGGTCTCCAAAGAAACACAGTCCTCCGAGTTCCCCCCGAGAAATCGTAGTTTGGATTCTCATGAGCTGTCTCATAGCTACTCTGGGTGAATAGGCTATGCAACCCCTGAGTCCTATCAAGGGTACATTCGGATAGTCTCCACATCTGATGAGGATTGGACCAGGTCGGAACCAAGGGCAGACCTAGGATAAATTGTTGGCGTCCTTTTGTTCCAACTCGTCCTTCCACTCTGAAGTTAGGCGTCGTGGGAGGGGGATTTTGGAGAAGCTTCTCAAAGGATCGGGGAACATTCCCATGTGGCTAGAGGCGTAAAGATGTGTAATGCTCCACACGAAGAGCAGTGAAGAGTAGCAACGAAGTGTTTTTCCTTGCTTCTGGTGGCAAAATTCCACCAAGAGCAAAGTGTCGGCAAGAATTGCAGGAAGGGGACTCTTCGAGTTCACGTCCCAGGCGAAGAAGGCATCCATAGCGGCTTGATCCACTGTGTCGAGGTGAAAGGGAAACAAGATTGTTACAAATATGATTAAGGCCAGGGTTTTGTTGAAGGCGACCCATTCTGTCTTTTCCGCCAAGTCAGACAGATGGTCTTCTAACATCGAGACTTTCCAACCCTGGATGTTCCCTTTTCCTATCAGGGTAGTCTGCCGGAAAGGCAGTTGGATGATGACAGCGACTTGTGCTGCAGGGGTATATGCCTTGTGGCGGATATGGACCCCGGCTGATTTGGGCCATTTTAACATAATTTCGTACCATGTCAAACTGCGTAAATTCAAAGCATCGCAGACTGGATTTCCAAAAATGAATTAATACCCTGAGGAACACTTGGTCGACACAGATCTTCAAAAGGTCGAGAATCCGTCCATAGGATTTCTCAAAGTCGGCGCGGACCTCTGGTGGCATTACCGCGCAAAGCCATTCTAGCTTCTCAGTATGATATCGGGGAATATCCACCTTCTTCAATTGTCTACTAGTCCCCTCCATTTTCTAAAACCAAAATGAATGCTTTATGAAAACGATGCTTATTCGAATGAATGTGAGTGTTTATTTTCTGTTTATCATGTTTTGTATGATATTTGCGTAAAAATAAACTACCTACATGAGTGCAATATTTTTGAACAAGGTCCCATTTATTGCTCTAAATTTTGAGAAAAGGAAGAAAATTTTATTGGATTTTTATTTTTATTTTATAGCCTTTTATCTCTTCTGTCGGAACTGCGTGGCTACTTAGCTTACAAAGAACCTGAAACCAGGCTAGCTAAAAGGCAGACTGTCCGAGATAAAAATATGGATTTATGAAAAATATTTAGCGTCCCTTATCTCTTCTGTCGGAACTGCGTGGCTACTTAGCTTACAAAGAACCTGAAACCAGGCTAGCTAAAAGACAGACTGTCCGAGATAAGGGTGTTTATTGCGAAAATATTTTTTGTGATTTTTCTTCTGTTGTTTGGTTATGCTATGCAACAAACAAATGCAACAAACATATGCACACACAATTCGATCATCCACGAACAGGCGAGAATTCGTTTTTAATTACGAGGTAGGGTTTTCCTGCAGAAGAGTGATTTGGTGAAGGTAGGTTCTAACTGTTCTCACCAAGGCTAAGGCCCCCAAGGTGCCCCCATTATAGGGTCCCCACTCTCCAGCCTTCCGACCATGCTTAGCACTAAGGCCATAGTCAGTCTTTGTGCCAAAAGAGGAATGTTATCACCTTGAGTGGTGGTTTCCGATCACACTGGTGGGCACAAGGCCCTCACTACAGCGAACCGTACGTGCCACCCACTCCCTATGGTTTTCTCACTTGCCCCCGGGGATAGAGGGAACTGTTGTGTGCAAGGGTTTGTGTACAGTTTTTATTTCACACAATTGCGTAAGTATAAACAAACAACAGTTATTAAAGCCAAATAGTAAATCATGTTATAATACACAATAGGGCAAAAAGCGTTATTTTCTTGGTTTATTTATTTTTTAAGCCGGCCCATCACTAAATGGGATCAACTCTCTAGGCTTCCCCAGTGAAGTCGCCATCTGTCGCCGCCGTCAAAACGAGGTGGTCGGAGTGACGCGATGGTTTCCGACTTTCCAATTTTCGCGTTTTTATTGGTGGTTACAACGCCTTTAGGTTGTCCGATAACCGAGCTGAACCTAGGGGCGAGGTTTTCGCAAGAGTGCTCTTGGATTGCCCGATAACCGGGCTAATCCAAGAGCTAGTTTTGAAGGGTTCTCTGGAGTCGCCACCGATGTTTTTACCGGAAACATCGGAAAAGGAATTTAAAAGGCGTTGGTTTTTTTAAAAACCAACTTTGGTCATTAGAACCAGAGTTGGGTAAGGGAGTTAGTTACGTGTAAAGGAAGTGTTAGTTCCTTTACGACGCCCCTTTCGGGTTCCCTATGATAGGCCAGCTATTCTGAGTAAATAAACCGGAAAATACACTTTTACCCTTTTATTGTGCGAAATTTTAAATTATGACTACATGGCCCTAATGTCTATTGCATAATTAAAATAAAGCGATAAAGTAGTAGAGAGAGAGATTAGAAACCTTCGAAGCAAGCTTTTCTATTAACTTTTGCAAATTAGGGTGCTTTTTGGCAACCCTTCACTCTTGTACAGTGCCGGAACCTCTCAAAAATGCTTATAAAAACCTCTAAAGACACTCAGAAGCTCCGGAAATGCGTCGAAGGGATTCTAGAGAGAGAATCTAGTGATGTGACTAGAGAGAGAATGAGAGAGGTGTGTGGAATGAGGGGAATGGAGCCCCTATTTATAGGAATTCGCGTCTGTCAGGTCGAGATGGCAGTCTCGTCTGACAAGGTCGAGATGGCGGTCTCGACAGTCGAGACCGCGGTCTCGCCTTGCAGGAATGGCGAGACGACGGTCTCGACATTCGCAGGTAGCGAGATGGCGGTCTCACCAAGCGAGACGACGGTCTCGACATTCGCGGGTGGCGAGACGGCGGTCCCGTCAAACGAGACGGCGGTCTCGCCACTTGCGCAAGGCGAGATGGTGGTCTCGAATTTGAGAAGGCGGTCTCGACCCCAAAAGGCAAAAATTCTTATTTTTTGTGCTAAAAATCCCTCATATCTTAGTATGGGGCCTAATAGTCTCTTCTAGTGGCTTTTTAGGTTTCACCCATCTTCGAAAAGGAGGTCTTCTAGTCTTTATTTTGAGGTCGGGCAAGATTAGGGGTCTACAATGCGTAACCCTTCTTACTTTTTAATCTCTTTTTATTACGCTGGCTTTTTTCCTTCTTTTTGGGAGGTCCATTAGGGATGAAGTTTTCTTTCTTTGGTGATCCACCAGGGAATTAGTTGACTTCTTGGGGATCTGATTTTTCTTTTCTAGGAATGGAGTCTTGGCTCCTTGATTGATGTTGATGCGAGCTAAGCTTGTGAAGTTCTTATTCCACTGGAGAATAGGAATTTCTGATTCTTTTTTTGTAGACTTTTTAGGAGATCCACTTGAGGATTTTTATTCGGCCTTCTCTGTTGTTGCCTTTTCTTTTGGACATCTTCTAGGGATGCAAGAGTTTTCTTCTTTTTTCCTTTTTTTTGTTGAGCCCTTGTTGGTATGGGGATTGGACTCTTTTGACTGTTGATGATGATGGGCTCTTGAAGCCTTTATTCTCCGTTGGGTAGTGTGGAGGATACTTTGCGTGAGTGTGCTCGATGACTCGTGTAGTGGTAATGCTGAGCCGTGTGGAGTGTTTTTGTTTTGCCTTCGGAGTAGGAAGGGGTCCTCTTGGGGATGACTAAGCCTTTCCGTCGGCTTTTCTTTTATGATGTCTGATGATTGTGCCCTCTTTTATTGGGTGATGATTGGAGCTTTGGCTTCTAGAAGCTTCTTATGATGACTCGCTATTCTTTCTTGAGGGAGAGCAATGTTTGGAGACTTATTACTTTCTTGTGCCTTCTTTTTTGGGTAGAAGGATGGTAGCTGGAGCTCTTGATTTTCAGAAGCTCTTATTCTGCTGAGTCGCTTGATTGACAACTTGCTCTGTTTTCTTGAGGGCATTATTTGGAGACTCAGTCTCGGTGATCCTGTTTTCAATCACAAACATAGAGCTAGTCTCCTTATATGCATGAATGCTTTTCGTTTTTTGTTATTTGTCTGAAGTAATTTTTATTTCTTTCATTTTTGACATTGACAAAGTCGTTTTGTGCGACTACTTGTGTGTGGATGCCCTAAATGCAATCTATTCTTTTTGATTGATGCATCTGGAAAAGTGACTGACATTCTCCTACTGGACTTTTTATGATTATGATGAAGGGCTCTTCTCTTTTATTCATTTTTTGGTTTAGCCCTATCTTTTGCCTAGACCGCCCTTTTTGGGGTTTTCGGTCTAGCGGGCTGCCTTAATTTTTTCCTAAGATATCTTAGCGGGCTTTTTTCCTTTTTATGAATGCCCAAACTTTTTCCTTGACCGCCCTTTGCGGGTTTTCGATCTAGCGGGCTACCCTAACTTTTGCCTAAGAATCTCCTAGCAGGCATTTTTTTTTTTTCTCATTTCTCTTTTCTCTTTTCTTTTTTCTTTTTGAGAGAAAGGACCCTATGCATGTATGCAATGTTTGTGATATGCATCCTATAATACTATTTCAATTAATTTTTCAAAAGGATTAACCAATGTGTTTTTACTTCTGATGAGCTTCTGACGTTATGTGCTTTCGTTGACAGAATATGCTATACCGATTTCGCCGTCTTGACTTTTTCATGACCGAAGAATGATTGTGTTAATTGTAGAGCGACTTGCCATGTCAGTGCGCCCCTCCCTTTCCTTGGGGATGTCAATCCTCTTATTGATTACTATCTCCACATTTCCCTACTAATTACTAGAATGTCGTAGTGGTAAGAGTCAAGAGAAAAGAAGGAAGAGGATATTTAATTCAAAGGCTTGTGTTTTAGAATTGTTTTATTTTCACAAAAATGGTTTTTATAAGAACGGCTAGCCAAGGTTGGTTAGAGTGTTTAGGCTAGTTTAGGCAAACGTTTCATTTATGGAGTGGCGTCTTGTTCTATGGCGCTTGCTATGACTGATTGACTTCCCTAGTCCGCCCTTTGGGTTTTTAGTCTAGGATGTTGTGCTATGTTTTGTCCTAACTTTTGTCTAGGTTTCTTTTTTGTTGCTTTGGGAAACCTAGCAGACTTTATTTTGTAACCCTAATTTTTGCCTAGGCTACCCTTTATGGTTGTTCAGGTTTCCTAGCGGGTTTACCCTAAATTTTGCGTAGCCCCCTTTGTGGGTTTCCTACCGGGTATCTTGCCCTCTCCTTTTGGCCTTTAGCTTTTATGGGCTTCTTTTGATTTTTGTTTTTGCACAACATTAGCGAAACACGACTTTACTTATGACGAGGTAAAACTTTATTTTGTGCTTCTAGTCAATCAGTGGTGATGGATTTTGACTTTTATTTTGGTTAATGGCGCATTTTGACGCATTTTTGAAACGTTTGCTTAAACATGGTTATTAATGAGGTTTAGACATTAATAGCAAGAAGAGAAACAGATAGTAAGAATGACATTCTTTGTAATTAATAGGAAAATGTGTGCCCTACAATGCTCGAGGGTCAGGCTAGCCCCGAGGAGTAATCTCTAATAGTCATTGGATTTACAAACCCTAAGAATCAGAAGGAGAACACCTAATGACTAAAGTCACTTTTGACGTTTGAACCCCTCTATATGGGAAAATCTGATTCAAGGTACAGAGGGGAGACTTCCCTTTTCTCCATATAGCTTGATCCTTTGTAGGGTCATGCCCTAGGCCATACTTTAAAGGATTGTCTTTAAAATCTGGTGCTCTCTTATTCCTTGAGAGTTTCTAATGAGCCCTTGGTTTGGGTGGCATCCATATTTCCTCATCATGTGGGTCACCTTCATATTGTTGGGAAAGTCTTTTCATATTGGCAAAAGATATTTCAAAGGTCCTCTTCCGCCGCATCCGTTCAAGGTAGGGCAGACGATTTGCTGATCTGAATGTCGTCTCTAGCTCGAACCGTGACCAACTTGTCGCCTACCGTGAGTTTGTCTCTTTGGCGGAGCGTTGAGAGAACTGCCTTAGCGTCGTGAATCCAAAGTCTACTTAGTTTCCTCTTTGGATTATGTTTTTCTTCGGTCTTTTTATTTTTCCTTTATTCTTAGGAGCGTCATCTTATACATCCTTGGTGAAATAGATTCTTCTACTTCTAATCTTGCCCCCGAATGCCGGCTATGCTGGAGATATCTTCATTGATAGACGATGTTTTTGCGTATCTCCATGGTACAACTTTTTTGACGTGGGAGGCATGAACAAACGCGATGACATCCTTGCCCCCCTCTTTATTTACTCAGATGACCAACGGTTGAGGCTTATTATCCTTCTTAGGTGGATCAACCGTTGGAGATAACTTGACGACAAAAGGTTTGTTCTTCATCCTACTTCGATTCGTGGAAAGCACATCGACTAATCATTTCTTTTTATTATCTTATTATTATTAAAGTGAGAATGAATGCAATTTATGAATGCAATTCATGAATGCAATAGACGGTTGAGATGATGAAAACAAACAATTTTATTTATTTCATCTAGACAATGTACATTCCTCAATGCAATGTTTCGAAGTACATTTTTTTTTAAAAAAACGGAGAAGCCTAAATGAACCCATAGGCGGGTAAATATTTCTATTTATTTTCTTTTTTACTTCCCGTGCATGGCATGCGAATGCCCTAATCGTCTTTTCATGGTATTGAGGAATGTCCACTTCTTCGACTGTCTATTATTAGATGCATGTTATGAGGATGAAGTTTGGTGGATGCACGTATGCAAGTGTTTGTTTTTTCCTAAATATTATCATGTTTTATTTTCTAACATGATATATGATAGTGTTTGGGATTTTGTGTTTTTTTTTTGTATGCGGATGAGGGCATGAAGAATACCAGCCGCTTTCTAGAATGCAAAAAGATTTTTATTGTTTAAAACAAATGATTTATGAGATGGATATTCCTTAAGACAATGGCTTAGGTATCCTCCTTAAAGCTTACGCTTTGTGGGGTATCATACCCACCTTGGTGTAATGGTTCCTTCCCTATTATAGACTTGACAAGTATAATGGGGGTCACCATCACACCTTAGTACACTCGTTCCTTCCTTGTCGTGAAGGTTACAACTGTGCTCGGGGCCTCTTTCGCCATTGTCTTAGGGATATCTAGTGCTCCCTAGAATGAATGTATTTATGCATGCACAAGTATAAAAGGGCGATAGATGTTCAAAGTGACATAACTTTTGACTGAGATGTCCGATTTGGACGCACAGCATATCAAAACGAAGAGAAAAAGGTGAAAAATCAGGTTATAAATACCCAAAGGGGATTTGGCCCAGTAATTTTCCCAAAAAACGCCTCTAAGACCCATTTTTTAGGGGTTTATTAAAATGATGCGTATGCATACTTTCCTTATGCACTTATTTTTTTTCTCTTGGTTTTTCCACTTATGATGCAATATGAATGATACGACTTTGTCAACATTATTTTTATAAATGTTTTGATTTTGTTATTATTATTTTATTTATTGTGGATTTATTTTTTTAGCCTTTTATCTCTTCTGTCGGACTGCGTGGCTACTTAGCTTACAAAGAACCTGAAACCAGGCTAGCTAAAAGGCAGACTGTCCGAGATAAAATGGTTTTATGCAAAAGGATTATTTAGCGTCCCTTATCTCTTCTGTCGGACTGCGTGGCTACTTAGCTTACAAAGAACCTGAAACCAGGCTAGCTAAAAGGCAGACTGTCCGAGATAAGGGTGTTTATTGTAAAATTTTGTTTTTATCTGTTGTTTGGTTATGCTATGCAATCAAATGCAACAAACAAATGCACATACAATTCATTCATCCGCGAACAGGCGAGAAGTCGTTTTAATCACGAGGTAGGGTTTTCCTGCAGAAAAGTGCATTGGCGAAGGCAGGTTCTAACTGTTCTCACCAAGGCTAAGGCCCCCAAGGTGCCCCCATTATAGGGTCCCCACTTTCCAGCCTTCCGACCATGCTTAGCACTAAGGCCATAGTCAGTCTTTGTGCCAAAAGAGGAAGGTTATCACCTTGAGTGGCGGTTTCCGATCACACTGGTGGGCACAAGGTCATCACTACAGCGAACCGTACCTGCCACCCACTCCCTATGGATTTCTCACTTGCCCCCGGGTATAGAGGGAACTGTTGTGTGTGTAGACCCCAAATCTTGCCCGACCTCCAAATAAAGAGTAGAAGACCTCCTATTCGAAGATGGACGAAGCCTAACAAGCCACTAGGAGAGACTATTAGGCCCCATACTAGGATAGGAGAGATTTTCGGCACAAAAATAAGGTTTCTCACCTTTTTGGGGGACGAGACCGCCGTCTCGAAATTGAGACCGCCGTCTCGCCTCATGCAAATGGCGAGACCGCCGTCTCGCCAAACGAGACGGCGGTCTCACTTTCCCAAGACGGCGGTCTCGCCACCTGCGAAGGACGAGACGGCGGTCTCGTTTGGCGAGACGGCGGTCTCGACCCTGTCAGACGAGAACGGCGGTCTCGACCTGTCAGGCACGAAAAACTATAAATAGGGACCTCCATCCCCTCATTTCCACACACCAACACACAGTCTCTCCTCCTTCTCTCTAGAATTTCTCTCTCTAGAACCCCTCCGACGCATTTCCGGAGCTTCTGAGTGTCTTTAGAGTGTTTTTCGAGCGTTCCGAGAGGTTTCCGGCGTTGTAGAGTGAAGGGTTGCGGCAAAGCACCCTCTTTTTTTAAAGAATTAATAGAAAAAGCGTGCTTCGGAGGTTTACATTCTCCCTCTCCACTTTTACCGCTTTATTTAAATTACGCAATAGATAGGGTCATGTAGTCATAATATTTTAATTCCGCAAATAAAAGGGTAAAAACGTATTTTCCGGTTTATTTATCAATAAAATAGCTGGCCTATCATTGGGAACCCGAAAGGGGCGTCGTAAAGGAACTAATACTTCCTTTACACGCAACTAACTCCCTTACCCAACTCTGGTTCTAATGACCAAAGTTGGTTTTTCGAAAACCAATGCCTTTTTAACTCCTTTTCCGATGTTTCCGGTAAAAACATCGGTGGCGACTCCACAGAACCCTTCAAAACTAGTTCTTGGGTTAGCCCGGTTATCAGACAACCCAAGAACGCCCTTTCGAAAACATCGCCCCTAGGTTCAGCCCGGTTATCGGACAACCTAAAGGCGTTGTAACCACCAACAAAAAACGCAAAAACAAGAGGGTCGAAACCATCGCGTCGCTCCGACCGCCCTCGTTTTGACGGCGGCGACAGTGTGCAAGGGTTTGTGTACAGTTTGTATTTCAAACAATTACATAAGTATAAACAAACAACAGTTATTAAAGTCAAGCAATAAAACATGTTATAATACAAGGTAGGGTAAAAGCATAATTTTCTTGGTTTATTTATTTTTAAGCTGGCCCATCACTAAATGGGATCAACTCTCTAGGTTTCCTCAGCGGAGTCGCCATCTTTCGCCGCCGTCAAAACGAGGCGGTCGGAGCGACGCGATGGTTCCGACTTTCCGTTTTTCGCATTTTTATTGGTGTGGTTACAACGCCTTTAGGTTGTCCGATAACCAGGCTGAACCTAGAGGCGAGGTTTTCGAAAGGGCGCTCTTGGATTGTCCGATAACCGGGCTAATCCAAGAGCTAGTTTTGAAGGGTTCTCAGGAGTCGCCACCGATGTTTTTACCGGAAACATCGGAAAAGGGGTTAAAAGGCGTTGGTTTTTTGAAAAACCAACTTTGGTCGTTAGAACCAGAGTTGGGTAAGGGAGTTAGTTACATGTAAAGGAAGTGTTAGTTCCTTTACGACGCCCCTTTCGAGTTCCCTATGATAGGCCAACTGTTTTAAAAAATAATTAAACCGGTGAAAAAACGCTCTTACCCTTTTATTTGCAGAATTTATAGATTATGACTACATGGCCCTATATCTATTGCATAATTAAAATAAAGTGGTAAAAGAGAGAGAGAGAGAGTGTGTAGAAACCTCTGAGGCACGCTTTCTATTAATTCTTTCTGAAAATAGGGTGCTTTGTGGCAGCCCTTCATTCTACACAGTGTCGGAAACCTCTCGAAACGCTCAAAAACACTCTTAGAAACGCTCAGAAACTCCGGCAATGCTTCGGAGGGGTTCTAGAGAGAGAATTTGGAGAAAATTCTAGAGAGAAGGAGGAAGAACTGTGTGAAATGAGGGGAATGGGGGCCCTATTTATAGGGATTCGCGCCTGTCAGGTCGAGATGGGTCGTCTCGTCTGATAAGGTCGAGACGGCGGTCTCACCAATCGAGACGGCGGTCTCGCCATTCGCAAGTGGCGAGACGGCGGTCTCGTCATTCGCGAGTGGCGAGACGACCGTCTCACCAAACGAGACGGCGGTCTCGCCAATCGCGCAAGGCGAGACGGCAGTCCCGAATCTGGGACGACGGTCTCGACCTTAAAAGGCGAAAATCCTTATTTTTGTGCTAAAAAACCCTCCTATCCTAGTATGGGGCCTAATAGTCTCTCCTAGTGGCTTCTTAGGCTTCATCCATCTTCGAAAAGGAGGTCTTCTGGTCTTTATTACGAGGCCGGGCAAGATTTGGGGTCTACAGGACATTTCAAAGGAGAGGTTAGTATAAAAAACTTTGATAAGATCAGGATAGGTGATACCCTTTAACTCAAGAAAAGTTTGTAGTTTTTGAAATTGCAACAACTTTCTGAGACCTCTGAAATTCTCTTCATCAAGCTAGGGAAACATCATCACTTTTAGTATGTTGATTTGTTTTCTTCTCATGTCGTGGATGAAAAAATTCATTCTTTCTATTGCCACTGAACCAAGCTTCAAGATGTCCACCAGCATTTTTTGGTTGTGGATTGGAGTCTCCCCCTTACTCTTTTTATTCCAGACTTAGACCTTTTAAACATGATGTGTAAACATAGGAAAACAATGAAAATGAACCGGAGTGGAGTAAAGATAAAGAAAGAAAATGACCTAGTAGAAGGTGATGTATCTTCTTATAAAATAATAGGTTGGTCAATTTTGTCTTTATTTGAATCATAATTGAAATTTAAGAAATTTACCAACCTTGTTCCCTTCACCAGTTACAAAAGAGCAGAAGATAAGTAGTGGTTGCAAAGAATTTACTTTATTGCATCAGTTAAAAATATGTTTTAAATTATCTTTGACCCGATCAAAAGCTATTGTCCTTTCCTGACAAATTCAAAACACATCTCCTCTACAACAAAGAAAAAAATCATTTAATTAGTTACAACAAATATTTTTCATTAGTTAAATTGAGAATTTAATTGATTAAAACAAGTGAGAGATGAGAGAGAGAGAGAGAGAGTTATCTTAAGTAAATTTAATTCATATAAATTGCATTTAATCAATTAAACTAGAGGATTTTGTTTTTGAAAAAAAAAACTAGTAGTTTTAATCGATTATTTCAACAAATTAATTGAAATTTTTTGTTTTAGTTGTTTTAATAAATTATTTCAATCTTTTAATCAATTAAAATAGAGAATATTTCAAATTCTTGTTTTCCCTTTGAACATTTTTAATCGATTAAACAAGTTTTTATCAACAATATAATCCATATTACTAGCCATATCTAGAATCCCTAATTTAACTCGTGAAAAAGTTTAAACGATTAATAGGTAAAGGTTTTGTGAATAAACTTGTCAATTGTCTATTGGTCTCAATGAACATTATTTCACAATCTCCTTTAGACACATGATCTCTTATAAGGTGATGTCTAATCTCTATATATTTTGTTCTAGAATGTTGAACATGATTTTTTTGATAGATTAATGGCACTGGTGTTATCCTATACTAGTGGTGATGTGAAATAAAGTAAGGTGCAGAATTTTAAGAAGGTAAAGTGCAGAATTTTAAGCAATAAAATAAGCAAACCCAAGGAAAATTTCCACTAGACATTAAGATAGTTGTCTATCTAGATGTAAAGGTTCATTTCCAAGGATTATGGAGGGAGGAGGAGATGAAATGAAACTAGAAAAGAATAAAGACAAGGGCTGGAAAAATGGACCAGCCCCTCGGATAAATACATGGAGTGAAGAAATAAAGAAGAAAAGATGAAGAGAAAAAAAGTATGGTGGTGGTGGAGTGTTGACATGCCACTAGAGGATGAGCCACCCTAGATAAGTGGTGGTTGTTACCACTTGAACCAAGGTTTAAGATAAGAAACTCAAAGAGATAGAACACTCTAAGAAACCTCACAAATTTGTCATAAATGTTCAACCTAATTACATAAGGAGAAGTCTTCTATTTATAGGCTTTGGGAGGGGGGGGGGGAGGGGGAACCTAGATGGAATTATAAAAGGAGACATAAATTTAACCTAAACCTAAAGGCTAGAGTTCCCATGGTCCAAATATGTTAAATTCGTCCTAGTCCACCAAAAATACCTCTAAAGGTGTAGGGAACATGAAAAAAAGAGGTGTACTTCCTTTTGGGTTGTCCCAAGCCTATCAATCCCGAATCCCAAGCTTCTTCCTCTCCAAAAAAGGGTGTAGGACATGAAAAAAGAGTCTCCTACACCTTTGGGCTGCCCATGCATGTATCCTATGGATCTAATGCTTCTTTTCCACCAAAAAGAGGTGGTATTCTTCAAAAAGGAGGTGCAAAAAGTGAGCCTACATGCATACTTGAAATCTTGCACACATGCATACACTGAACATGATGTTAGGTCTACTAGTAATGAGATATAAGAGAGAAGCAATTAAACTCCTATACATGGTTTAGTCTATAGATTTTCCATTTATATATGCATTAAGGTAGCAACTTGTAAACATGGGTGTAGAAGCTTCTCTACAGCTTTCCATACCATACTTTTTAAGCAAATCAGTTCAGTACTTAGAGTGATGAAGGAAAATTCCATTGTATTGTTCACTACTAGAAAAATGGTTAATAGTGACCGAAATTAGTAATCGAAAAATTCAGTCACTGATAGTAACTGAATCAGTGACTGATTTCCGTTTTATATTTAGTGACTGATTTAGTGACTAAAATTTCAGTCACAGAAATCGGTCACTGATTCGGTCACAAAATCAGTCACTGATTCGATACTAAAAAAATGGTTAATAGTGATTTAAATTAGTGATCGAAAAATTCAGCTTACTAATAAGTAATCGAATCGATGACTCGATTTAGTGACTAAAATTTCAGTCACTAAACAAATAATATATAAATTAGTGACTATTTTTTATTTATATAAATAATTTTTAAAAATATTTTAATAATATATTAAATATAAATCTACTTAATAATTTAAAATAATTGATAAAAATTTTAATAACATTATAAAAAATTTTAAAAATAGTTTATTAACTTATTAAATAATTTAGTAATATAGTATGTAAATAAAAAAATTAAAATTAATTATTAAATTAGTTATTGATTCAATCATTAAAATAATTATTAATTTAATCTCTTTTATATATATAATCAATGATTAAATTAATTATTAGTTTAGTCTCTTTTTGATATATATATATATATATATATATATATATATATATATATTACTTTTATGTTAATAAAAATGTATTTCAATTTATTTATACAAAAATTAAAATTATTTTAATTATTGAATTGATATTTCAAATTTATATTAATATTTTAAATAATTTAGTAATTGGATAAATATTTTAAGTTTATATTAGTATTTTTATAAAAGTGTAAAGATTAAGTGAACTTATTTTAAAATTTAATTAAATATAATAATATAATATACTATTAACCATAAATATGTGAAGATTTAGTTAGAAATTAATTTTAAGTTTTATCATTTTTATTTAAAAATAATTGTTAAAAAAATCAAAATAATTAATTAAAATAAAGAATTTTAATTTAATAAATGTGTTAAAATTATTAGTTATTGGAGAATTAAAATTATAATAATAATTATATAAAATTATAGAATTAATAAAATTTAAATTATTGGTATTTTTTTAATCATGAAGCTAAAATTTGATAATATTAATAAATTAAAATTAAAAAAATAAAAAAATATATATATATATATATATATATATATATCACTTTAATTATTTTAATTAAAAATAATTTCATAAAAAAACTAATATTTGAAAATAAAAATGCAAAAGTATATAGTTTTTCTTTTATTTAATTATATTTTTTATTTTTTACTTTTTGGGTTTTAGTCCATAATAACAATTTAATTGCTCTAATTCCCACAAAAATATATAATTTCTCTTATTAACAATTTTTTTAATCAAATTAAGAAAATTATTACTAATAAGATTCAAAACTAGTACCTTAGAGTTAGATATTAATACTCCAACCACTAAACTGTTAGAATTTTTTAATAAAAATTTACAAATAAATTATATTTATATACAAATAAATATATATCCGTGTAAATATATAAATATAAAATATATAAATACAAATATATTTATATATTTTGATATATTTATATATTTATATGTTCGATGTGAGGATCACGCTAGAGGTAAAAGTGTGTCGAGTGAATTTTCAAAATTTGATGTCAAATTTGTGAGCTGAGTCTCTTTATATGGATTTGTAATTTAATGATAGAATATAATCTTTATAATTTATTTATATAATGATATAAAATAATTGTTTTCTTTATTTATTTTTATTTTATTTTAATTTATTCTTTTTATCTTTTTTTTCTTCTATTATTTAATTAAAATTCTTATATTAAAATAATTTTTCATTATTTAAAATAATTAAATATTTATTTTTAAAATTATTTTTTAAAATTATTTAATTTAACAAATTATTATGAATTAATCTATGTCTGGAAAAAATAATTATTAAAAGATGATTTTGATTAATTTATAATAATATATGTTAGGAAAAAATTGTTCTATTAATAATCATAATTAGATTAATTTATAATAATTTGTTAAATTAAATAATTTTAAAAATAAATATTTAATTATTTTTAATAGTGAAAAAATTATTTTAATATAATAATTTTAATTAAATAATAGAAGAAAAAAATATAAGAAGAATAAATTAAAATAAAATAAAAATAAATAAATAAAATTATTTTATATCATTATATAAATAAATTATAAAGATTATATTGTGTCATTAAATTATAAACTCATATAAAGAGACTCGCTCACAAATTTGACATCAAATTTTAAAAATCTACTCGACACACTTTCACCCTCAAGCGTGCCCTCACATCCAACATATATATATATATATATATATATATATATATATACATTTGTATTTATATATTTTATATTTATATATTTACACGGATATATATTTTTATTTGTATATAAATATAATTTATTTATAAACTATTATCAAAAATTCCTAGTAGCTAAGTGGTTGGAGTATTAGTCTCTAACTCTAAGGTACTCGGATTCAAATCCTGCCAAGAATAATTCTTTCAATCTAATAATAATTTAAATTTCTAAAAAATATATTATAAAAAAATATAAAAGGGAGATTAATATATTTTTATTTTGGTCACTATTTGATGTTTGTTATAGTGGTTGTTTGACTTCTAATCTTAGGAAGAAGTTTAGTTCTCCCATCATTGATATTTCAAACTCATCTTGCATTTCTTTCACAAAAATATCACACAAGTTGTTATTTATTACTACAAAAATAATGTCATCAACATAGACTTGTACAAGTATAATATCTGAATTGTTTTTGTTGATGAACAAGGTTTTATCAACCACACCTTTATTGTATCTTTGAGAAATTAGAAAGTTACTTAACCTTTCATACCATGGTCTCGGTGTTTGTCTTAGACCATATAAGGCTTTCTTAAGTTTGTACACGTGCTCTGGATGTTTGTGATCTTCAAATTCAGGAGGTTGATAAACAAATACTTCTTCATTGATGTATCCATTTAAGAAGGAACTCTTTACATCCATTTGATGTAACCTGAAACCACTCATACATGCATCAACTAGTAATAATATGACAGCTTCTAATCTAGCCATAGGTACATAAGTTTCATCAAAATCATATCCTTCTTGTTGATAAGTCTAGCTTTATTCCTAGTGATTATACAATTCTCATCCGTTTATTTTTGAACACCCATTTAACCTAATTATGTTTGAATTAACTAGTTTTGGAACTGATTCCCATACACTATTTCTAATAAATTGGTTTAGTTCATCATGCATGACATTTATCCAGAATTCATCATTTAAAGCATCAAAAACATATTTAGGTTCAATTTGTGAAACAAACGTCATATGATTGTACAATTTATTCAAAGAATGTATAAATGATAATACCTTATCTATTTTCCTAATGATGTTTTCCAATGACAAATTTATGGGTGTAATCCATTCTTCGATAGGATGTTCTTTCAATTCTACAACAAGTTTAGTTGTTTCTTCTATAGGATTTTTGCTTGAGTTATGAATAAATTTTTTTGATATTTTTAGCTGATTAATTTTATCACCTAAAATGTCTTCATTTGTATCATCTACACTATCTTGTTAGAAATACAGGTTGAGATCAAGAGGGAGAGTGAATTGATCTGTTAAAGGATTTTCACAAGTTTTTTATGTAGATTATCAATTTGAAAGTTTTACAAAAATCAATCTTATTTTGAATCCAAGAACAACAGTCTTAAATAAGAATATAATGATAAGAAAGACAAGAACAACAAGATTTATATTGGTTTACCTAATCCATTGGGCTACATCCAATTTTCAACCAATTTCAGTTGAGTTTCATTAATCAAAATTTCAAATGATTACAAATACCAATAGTAGAACCACAATCTACTCCAAGAACTACAAACCAGTTCTTGAACCTACACCAACAACCACAATTCTTATTGCCTTAACCAATGTCCACACTTCTAGACACTGAAAATACAAAAAACAGAATGAAGAATTAATATGCTTAAAAAAACAATAACAATAAAATGAATATGCTAAAGAAACAATCCAATCACAAGTTGAGTTTCTTCAAGAAGATAAATAAAAAGCCTCAAGAATAGTTTTCAAAGATTTCTAAAGTGAAAATCGCATTTCTTTCTTGGGATATATACCAAAAGATAGCTTGATTGATTTCTCAAAAGTATATCTTAAAAAGAGATTGAGAATTTCTTTATATAGAAAAATTTTGGAGTATATTGATGCATTTAATCGATTAATTTGTAATTTAATCGATTAAAATAGCTAGAGTTAGCTTTCAGCGAGTCAGGTTTAAGTAGATTTAATTGATAAAAAGGTGATTTAATCGATTTAAATGGTTTTGTCAAATTTTCAAGAGATGCTTTAACTGATAAAAACAAGGTTTAATCAATTAAAAGAATTCTGGATATTTTCTAGAGACGTTTTAACTGATAACAAAGTAAATTAATCGATTCAAAGAACTTTATCCATTTTCCATAAAAGTTTTAACTGATAACACAGTCATGTATCAAATAAATCTATGAACCAATGTTTTCCAAAACTTAATCAAGAACATTTTAACAGATTAAAATCTTCCTTATTCAATTAAAATTACGAACCATAGAGTTCTTTGATTGCGTAAGAAAAATACTGAAAAACGATTAAAATAATTTTAAACACATTAAAAATTCTTGAGACACTTTTTCTTTAACTTTTGAAAGAAGAAACTCATGCTTGAGGAAAAGATAGATGTTTATACCTATGATACTTAATGTAGACACACTGTGGACTACACAACAAATCATCTTCCTTTTGACTTCATCAACTCTTTCAATTCTTCCAAGATCTTTCTCATGATCTTCATCAGTCTCTCCCTTTTTTATGAAGACAAATAATCCTGAATCTGCAATAAAAAAAATTGTTGTGTGTGTCTGATGAAGTTAGTACATATGTGTTATCCCTTTCAATCCTTTCTCCCCTTTTTGACTTCATCAAAGTAGGAAAAAAGAGAATGAATCAAGCTAAAAGATATTATATAAATGCATTTAAAATACGAAGTTCTAGTTATAAGAACCAGTTATCAATACAAGGCAGTAGAGAAGAATAAAAAACAATATAAAAAAAATGTTCAAGAGACGAAAACCAAAGGATAATATGAAACAACAAATTTTAATCCTCCCATGGACCCTAGTTGAATTGCAGGCATCTAGTCTGTTGTAAATATCTCCTAACTAATTGTTGATGTGGGAGAGTTGATTGTTGGACTCTTGGTAATGTTGGTATGTCATTTTCATATGCTTCCTTTGCTTTTTCTACAAGGAAGCCATTTGAGACAACATCGTCCTCTCAAACTGAGATAATGGAATCCCACGACCTGATTGTTCATAATAGGATATCAACTCCATGTTTTGGAAGGATCTAGCCATATTATATGCTTCAGTTGTCCTTGATTTTGTTGTAGCTGCAACATGAGAGAGCCTATACCAACATTTTCTTGTGGTTCATTCTCCTCTTTATCATCATCACTCATTCCTGCTTCAACCTTAGAAATGTAGCTTTAATTGACCTTGATGAAATCCATCTTACGCAGTATGGAGTCATCAATTTCATTTGTAATTTTAGGCATTTCTTCATATTCACCTGTAAAATCTACTCCAAAAAATCTAAAGAACTTGGAAATTAAAATAACATATGGTAGACAAAAATCACATAACCTTTTTGCCTTGATCATGTGATCCTTGATTATGTGATCCTTGACCACATATACCCAATTAACCCTTATTAGATTTTGGATACAGTACATTAAGACCAAATCTCCTTCATTTAGAAGATCATGATTGCTCCCCCTAGGTGTTAACTACCAAGCAATGACGAAGGCAAGAAGTTTTGGTTCCAACCTCAATTTTTTGGCATTGAGAGTCCTTACAAAATCATTTATGTCTTTGAGACAATATCAAAAGAACTGAATCTTGTTGAAGTCTTCAATTTCTTATACATTTCCTTTGGACACTTCTAGATGGCAGGTGTAACCACAATGTTTACCCCTTTGACCTGAGAGCAGATAGTGGAGTCATCTACTAATAAATTTGTATAGAAGACCCTTACCAAATCTTGTGGAATCAACCCTTGAAGTTCCAAAAAGGTTTTCACTTACTAGTTAAATTGTAGATACTTCGGCATAACTAGTTATTTATTACTGAAATCAGCAATAAATAGATTCATCTTGTCTAGGTCACCATTGAACCACATTTTTAGATGAACATCAAGATTACCTATAACAGTTTGGGAGGATGATTCTTTGTTGTTCTTCTTTCTGCCAGATTTCGATCTTTTGAACATGTTTGAGAGTATTGTAACAGAGACTTGAGAGGGAAATAGAGAAAGAAGGATTGAAGTTTCAAAAAAGCATGAGTGGTGATATTTAAGTTCAAGCTCCTTCATTAATTTAATGGATGATCAGAGTTGGTTGGTTGAACACTAAATGAGCACATGATCTAGTCAAAATCAGATTTCAAGATTTCTGTAATTGCTTTTTGCTTTTGGATTTGCAATGGTTCCCTTGACCAACAATAATATTGTTATTGTGCAGTGGGTAACAACTACCTTTATTATATTAGCTAAAATATTCTTGAAGATAAGAGTTGACTAGATCAAAGTCATTTGTCTTATTCATAGCCTAATCAGAATTCCCCAATTCAGAGTTTTCCTTTGAATTGATGTTAACCCAAAATCAAATGTACTTAATACTTGACAAATGATCATTTAAATATTCCCAAGAACAATCTAATCGATTATTTTACCAAATAATCTATTAAAATTGTACTGGATATGAAATAATAATAATAATAATAATAATAATAATAATAATAATAATAATAATAATGCATATAGGATATTAATCTATTAAATTAACACATAATCGGTTAAGAACTCTTAATGATATGCAACACAAGTTAGATTATCTTATACAATTAGTTTTTTAATCGATTAATTCAGTGAGATTGTAATTCAAAACATACTCTAGAGAGCTTTTAATCGATTAATTCGATGAACAATCGATAAAAACAATTAGAACCATTATATGAAAAAACGATTTTAAGTGATTTTCTAAATTTCTGAAATATAAAAACAAATCTTCTAACAAATTTACTATCAAACCATTTAAAAAACAGGAGCAGAAAAATATTCCTACATGTTATGAATGCGAGAAACTTAGACACATCAAGTCAGATTATGTTGTGTTCAAGATGAAACAAAAACTAGAAGACAGAAAGGAAATAAAGAATTATAAAAAGATGAAGGCATACAATACTTGGGAAGACAATGCTTCAAGTACTTCCAGCAAATCAAGTGAAAATACAAATAAAGAAGAAAATCTTTATTTGATGCCAAATACTGAAAAATCAAGCAAATTTAGTGTAAGTTGAAACACTTGTTTGGATTTGATGAAGATATATAAAGTTTAGTTTGTGGGTGTGTAGGTAGATAGACTATAGGTTTAGAATTTAATCTCTTGATAATTTCAGTATATATTGTGATAAGTGCCTATAACTATTGAATTTCATAGAATTTATCTTACTGCATGAAAAACCAATCTTTAAGCCTTGAAAGAATAAATTGAGTTTTTTAAATATGTCAAAAAACAGTTTTAATCTGTTAAAATCACTTAAAATAGGAAATGTATATATACAGCCAATATTTTAATTGATTAAATTGTAGAATCAACAGGTTAAAATGTTCTTGATGGTTTTTCCATATTAAGGGTTTCGCAGTATTAATCTGTTGAATTGATAAATCAATAGATTAAAATGTTCTAAGTCATTTTTCATTTTAAAGTATCTCAGATTTTTAATATGTTGAAATAAATTTTAATCTGTTGAAACAGAGAGATGTCATTTTTCATTTTAAGGTATCTCAGAATTTTAATCTGTTGAAATATATTTTAATCTGTTGAAACAGAGAACTATCATTTTTCTTCTAACTGTTTCAATCCATTAAAAGCTCAAATTAACCGATTGAAAGAGTTTTAAATAAAATCAATCGATTAAAACATCATTTTAAATCGATTGAAACTTTTAGTTTCTCTCTTTTACTCTATAAATACAGTTTTGATTTCTCTTTCAAATACACAAATTAGAAATCGATTGAAAGCAATCTTGGAACTCTCATATTCGTTTGTTTTTTTGAGCATTCATACACATTTCATATCATAAGGCGTTTTGATCAAGATTGTTCAAAGATCTTTAAGAGAGAAAGTTCTGAGTTAGAAAAACTGCTTCTGGACTTCTATATTGTAAAAGCTGCAGTCCAGGTTTATTTTTGTCATATACTTGTACGAATTCTAATTGTGTAGATTGGGTTTGAATATGCACTGGTTACAGTAACTGGGTTTGGTTGTTGGGTGATTTTTCAAGAGTCTATCTTGTGGTGTTGTAAGGTAGATCTTGGGGTAGATTGATGTGTATCTACTAGTTTGTATTTTCACTTGGTATTAGTGGAATTTGGCAGATTTGTCAAGAACTGGATATAGCTCTTGGGAAGAGTGAACCAGTATAAACTCTTATGTTGTATTTCTGCTTTTATCTCTTTTCATTTATATTCTTGCTTTGTTTAAAACCAAATCTGCCTAATAAAAGATTAGATAAAGATTAATTATTTTTCCACAAAGAAAGAGTGTTTTTCGAAAAAGATTTTTAAGTTCAATTCACCCCCCTCTTGAACTCAACCATTAATTCTTACATAAGTACCTTTACATCTAACGATAAAAATAGTTATTATCAATTGTTGGATGCTCTTAATGAAATGCATGATGAAGCAAAAAAATTAGCACATTCTAATAACAAATTTAAGGATGAAAATAGATGGCTTGAAAATAGATTAAAATAACTTAATAATGAAAATGAAAATTTGAAAACAGAGTTGGAAACTTCAGAAAAGAATAATCAGAATTTTTTGCATGAATGTGATAACTACAAGAAAAATTTAGAAATAGTCAAGTATCTTATTAAAACACTTTCAAAATTTACATTAGGAAAAGCAAACTCAGATGCTATATTGATTAGATAAGTTCAGAAGTTTTCTGAATATAAGCAAATCATCATCTATAACATGTTTTTACTGTTCTAAGATGGGATATACATAAAAAACTTTTTATTTTAAAAATTATGGTGTTCCAAGAGGAAAATATAAGTGGTTACCTAAAACCCCCTCTATGTAACTAATATGAAAGGACCCAAATTTGATTTGGTACCTAAATAAGCTTTTTAATTTGTTTTGCAAAAAAAAATATGGACATCAAAAACTCAATGTGGTATTTTAATAATGGATGTTTAAGACATATAACAGGTGACTTAAGAAAATTCAAAAACATCACTCTAAAAGCAAGTGAATATGTTACTTATATAGATAACAACAAAAGAAAAAATCTTGGGACAGGTAAGATTGGTAATAATTCTTCTTTAATAATTGAAAATGTACTATTGATAGAATAGTTAAAACATAATCTACTACGCATTAGTCAATTATGTGATAAGAGCTTGAAGGTAATTTCTAAAATAAATTACTGCATAATATGTGATTTTGCATCAAATAAAATTGTTTTCATTGGAAAAAGAATACAAAACATTTATATGATTGATTTTGAGTGTACTACTTTTGAGACTAATATTTGTTTAATAACTAAAGAAGATGATTCATCGTTGTGGCACAAAAAACTTGCTCATATACATATGTCTCATCTAAACAAATTGATTTCAAAAGAACTTGTAATTGGTTTGCCAAAAATTAAGTTTGAAAAAGACAGAATATGTGATGCATGTCAAAAGGGTAAACAAGTTAAAACTACTTTTAAATCCAGAATGTATGTCAACATGTAAACCATTAGAACTAATTCACATGAACTTGTTTGGATCTTCTAGGACTAGAAACATTGGTGGAAACTACTACGCATTAATTTTAGTTGATGACTTCTCTAGATTTACTTGGACTCTGTTCATACATTCTAAAAGTGATCCTTTCAAAGCTTTTAGAAAATTTGCTATTATTATTCAAAACAAAATTGATTTGAAAATCAAATCTTTAAGAAGTGATCATGATGATGAGTTTCAAAATGAAAAATTTGAAAACTTTTGTGAAAATTTTGACATTTCTCATAATTTTTCTGGACCTAGAACACCACAACAAAATGGTATAGTAGAAAGAAAGAATAGGTCTCTACAAGAATTAGCTAGAATAATGCTAGATGAAACAACTCTACTAAAATATTTTTGGGTAAATGCAGTAAATACTGTTTGTTATGTTCTAAACAGAATTTTAATTAGACCAATTTTGAAACTAACACCTTATGAACTTTTAAAAGGTAGGAAGTCAAACATATCTTTTTTTAAAGTGTTTGAATGTAAATGTTTTGTTTTGATTAATGACAAAAATAATCTTGAAAAAATTGACTCTAAGGCTGATGAAGCAATATATTTAGGATATTCTTTAACTAGTAAATCTATAGAGTTTATAATAAGAAAACTTTGATCGATGAAGAATCCATGCATGATGTGGTCATAGATGGGGCACAAAAAGAATAAAATAGAAGGGTAACACAAAGCATGACCAAGACCATCTCTTTGCTTCTTTACTCCATCTCCTAAAAAGAGTAGTATAGGATTTTGGGTTTGTATTCTCGGCCCATTTACATGTTCTAGCTTGTTTAGTTCACTTTAGATTAGTTTTTGTTGTCTTAGTGTTTTTTGGGCTTATAAACACTTAGGAGAACAAGTAGTGGGAAGATATGGGACTTCTCCCTTGGTTGCTCCAAAGTCTCACATTTCCTAGCTCATTCCCACTACTTGTGCTCCAAAGCCTATAAATTAAGCTCCTACTCCTCTTGTATTCACACACTTGAAATTGAATAAGAATTAGTTTTTGTATTTTGCAAACTCTTGAGATAGAAATTATCTCTTAGTTGAAATTTTGTAATTTTATCTTGTCATGAAGCAAGTGACGATCACGATCCTTCACTTATCTTGGAACTTCTTCCAAATGGCATTAACACCTTCCATAAGTTTCTTTTTTCTCTTTTCTTCCATTTTATCAATTTCTTCCTTTAATTGCATAATTGTTTAACTTCATCTTTATATTTCCACTTCTCTCTTTAAATTCCATGTTTTCATATCAATGCATGTTGTGTTTGATGAAATTGTTAAAAATATATTGTATGAGCCTAGAAAAAGTGCAAATCTTGAAATTATAGTAGAAGCAATAGAGGAACCACAAATCATTCAAGAAAAAATGAACAACAACAAAAAGAGGAACTACCGAAAGGATGGAAATCTCAAAGAGGATTGTCTTTAGAAAACGTGATTGGAGATATATCAATTGGATGTTAACCAGAAGACAATCTACTCAATTTTGCATAAATCTAGCTTTTGTATCTCAAGAAGAACCAAAATTTGTAGAAGAAGCACTCAAAGATGAACATTAATTTATGGCAATGCAGGATGAACTAAATCAGTTTAAGAGGAATAATATTTGGAAATTGGTTCTTAGAAGTTCATCTCAAATAGTTATTGGAACTAAATGGGTGTTCAGAAATAAGGTGGATGATACTGGGTGTGTTATGAGAAACAAAACCAGATTGGTGGCTAAAGGTTATAGTCAAGAAGAAAGTATTGATTATGATGAAACTTTTGCACCAATATCCAGATTAGAAGCAATCAGAATTTTCTTAGTTATAACATCTACATTGAACTTCAAACTATATTAAATAGATGTTAAAAGCACTTTTCTGAATCACTTTATCAAAGAAAAAGTATATGTCGAACGACCTCTTGGGTTCACAAATTTTTAATTTTCAGATAACATATTTAAATTGAAGAAAACACTTTATAGATTGAAGCAAGCACCCAGATCTTGGTATGAAAGGTTAAGTCAATTACTTATTAAAAGTAACTTCAATAGAGGTAAGGTAGACTCAATCTTATTCATTAAAAAAGTTGGTAAGAATTTGCTATATGTACAAATGTATGTAGATGACATTGTATTTGGATCTACTAATTTTGTTTTGTGCAAAGAATTTTCAATTAACATGCAACATGAATTTGAAATGCCAATGATGAGTGAACTTAATTCTTTCTTGGTTTGTAAGTCAAACAAGCAAAAAATGGAATCTTTATACATCAATCCAAGTACTATGTTGAATTGTGGAAGAAATACTCAATGGATAATAGTAAGGAATCCATAACCCCAATGACCACAAACTGTTATCTAGATAATGATGTAACTGGTAAGTTGGTTAATCAAACTATGTATAGAGGTATGATTGGATTACTTCTATACTTAACATCTAGTCGCCCTGACATCATGCATAGTGTGTTTGTTTGTGCACGATTTCAATCTGCTCCTAGGGAATCTCACTTAAGTGTTGTAAAAAGGATTTTGAAATACTTAAAAAGTACCATAAATCTTGGTTTTGGTATCCTAGAGGAGTTGAACTGTTTTAACAGATTATAGTGATTCAGATTTTGGAAGATGCAAAATACATAGGAAAAGTACTAGTAGAATCTGTCATTTACTAAAATATTCTTTAGTATCATGACATTCTAAGAAGCAATCATATGTGGCATTGTCCACCACTGAAGTTGAATACATAACTACATGTAGTTGTTGTGCTCAATTAATTTAGATTAAGAATCCATTAGAAGACTATGGTATACATTTACAATATATTCCTTTGAAATATGATAACACTAATTCCATAAATCTTACTAAGAATCCAATTATGCATTCCCAAATAAAATATATAAAAATTAGACATCACTTTATTATATATCATGTAATCAAAGGGAATTGTAAAATTGAATATATTAACACAAATTAACAATTAGCATATATTTTTACTAAATCATTACCTAGGGAAAGATTTTATACTATTAGAAGTGAATTAGGCATACTACACATAAATTACTCTAATTAAAATCTGGTCTACATAAAATATGATAGAAACAATTGATTAATATTTGACATAATCTATTATATCACCTCTAGGGATGTAAAATAATCAATTAAATTGAGAATTTCAGAAATTTACAAGGTGCGCTCATAATCGATTATCAACTTATATAATTGATTAAAGTGACCTTCTTCAGGATCTGGTGCTTGCACTGTTAATTGATTATCCACTTATATTATCGATTATCATACATACATAATTATTTCAATTAAATTCTCTACACACTACACTTTACCAACTTTATCTACACACTCTCTCATATTCACTTAAGCTTCTCTTTCGAAACCCTAGCCCCCATATCTCACAAAAATCTTCTTGTTACCATTTTCTCCACAATCTTCTTCTTGTTACTCTGATTTCATGGCTTCCACTGCAAAATAAAAAATAATGAGGAGAATAGCTTCAAAGAGACCTCCAAGAACTACTTCTCTAGAAGGATGGATAAGTGATGATGAACAAAGAAAGGAGTTTCTTATTCACTGGAAAGAGAGAAGACTCATCACTCACAAGTACCTTTCTATCTCATTTTTTAGAAGCAATGGTTTTTTGTCTCAAGACTTATTAGTTTATCAAGGCTTAGAAAAATTTATTGAGACGAATGAGATGTTTTACCCTGACTTAGTTAACGTATTTTATTGCAATATGAAGACTGTTAATGAAGTTATTCAATCTAGAGTTAAAGGGGTAGAAATAGTACTAGATGAGGAAATATGGAAAAATGTTGCAGGTTTTAAAATAGGAGGAGAAAACATTACTGATGGCTTTAAAAACTTTAATAAGCTAGTTGTTTTTAGATCTTGTCTTAGGAACCTAAACACTGCCAAAAATTATTCTATCTACAAGATTGGTGGAATGAAAAAGGATGAAAGATTGTTATCTTTTTGTAATTACCTAGGTTCTTGTTGTCAAGGGGAGCAATCATGCTCAACTGACCTCTAAAGACATGTATATAATACATGCTCTTAAATCAAGGTTTCAAATTGATTGGTCTATTATTGTTAGTGATAATATGAGAAAATCATATAGGATGCTTTTATATTCCTTATTTTGTTTTTATGTCAAGAGTTTTTTACTATGTTGGTGTAAATGTGGAGGGAGAATCGTTTACCATCATGAGTCATGAAAATGCAATAGGAAAATCTACTCTTCACCACAAGGGAATGGTAAAGAGAGATGATGGTTGGTTCTTCAAATATAAGGAAGAATTTGTTGATGAAGGAGTAAAACTCATAAATGCAAACATTTCTACCTCCTCTGCTAGAAGTAATTTTACTGCTTTTGAATAGAGTATGGTAGATAAATTAGATAACATACATCTCTGACAAAAGGAGAATCATGAGTATTACTGCTCTAAATTTGACAATTTGGATGACAAAATATCCTTTATTTTGTCCACACTATAACAAGAACAAGGTGACACTGAAATGGAAGATGAAGAAAGTGATGATGAAGATGTTGGAACAATTGAACTATCTTCAAGTGATGATGAATGATTAATTTGCTTTCTTTAATCATATGTTTAATATGCTTAAATAATTTCTTTACTAGATTGTAATATTTGACATATTAATTTGTTGGTTTGTAAATCTGATACCTAATATAACTTTTTAAATCCTTTATTATCTGATATCATATATGCATTAAATTTGGTTATACTATTACTCTTTCACTCTATGTTTAACCATTTTTTATTAAGTCCAAAGGGGGAGAAGAGTGCATTGTAGGGCTACTAAAAAATGTTGATACCAAAGAGTGCATTGCAGGGCTGTTGAAAAATGCTATGTTGGTTGGTCATCATCAAAAAAGGGGAAAGATTGTTAACGAAGAAAGAAGAATGGTTGAAAAATCATTTTTTATGATATCCTAAAAAGATAAATACGTAATTGTGTGAGTAATTTTTTGTTAAAGTCAAATCATTTAATTTTTGTGTAAAATAAAAAGGTAAAAAGTTAAAATTAATCAATTATGTTAAAACAAAATCAATTAAATCTATGTTAATCAATTATATAACTATTTAATCGATTATATGACTTAAATTTATGTTTTTATACTATGTGCTAATAATCGATTATATTGTCACTTAATCGATTATGTAATTACATCTTTATTTTTATCTTTGTTTTGACATTACGCGCAAATTATGTTGGTACCTAATAGATTATATGACTTATTTTTATTTTGTCACTGCACGCAAATAATCGATTAAAATATTATGTTAAACAATTACCTGAATCAGATGCAACATATTTCAACTCTATAAAAAGATGTAAACTTTCTTCAATTAAACACATCCTTCAAAAATGATTAAAGCATTAAAAAGAATGTCTTTGTGAAGAAAACATTTGTTTAGTCCATAAAACGTTTTGAAGAAAATCAAATATAAAGAAGAAATTATTTGATTATAGGATTTAGTATTCCAAAAGTCTCAAGTAAAATCGTTCTTGTCTTTCTTTATTCTGAATCTTTATTGTACATTGTTGTATATTAGGTGAATAATATCAAATTAACTTGAAAATTGTGTGAATAACATGTTTAAATATTTATGATTTATTTTTAGATCTTGTGTTTTCTTTATTTTGATATTCTTGGGACATTAACACATTTTTAGTTCTTTTTAAAAATATTTAAGTAATTGATTAGATTTGAAAACTCAATTCATCCTAAATATTTAAATATTCACGTTTTTTTAACAAAATTGTTTGAAAGAGACTAATTTTATTTAAAGTTATGTTTGGAGTCCTATTGGACTCTTTATTCAAAGAAATTAATTTATTTATAATAATGGAATATTATTGTATCTTCATGAAAAATTTGCATTAAAAACAAAATTTTTTCCTTTTTTTTTGTAATGTTTAGATTTATAGTTTATATTTTTTTTGTTTTATTTAAATTTAAAATTAAAATTAATTTATGACTTATTTTATTTGAAGTTTAAGATTTATATTATTTTTTAAGAAGTATCTATTATTATAGTTGGACATCACAAATAATTTCTTAAGAGTATTTTTAAGAGTGAGCGTTTAGAAAAATGCTCAAGTAACTCTTCCAACTAAAAAGATGACGTGGCACTCAAAATTGCTTAAAAATTGAGTAAACTTGTTTGTTGAAACAACTATTGTTTAACTAAAATATATATTATTTTATTACTATCTGCACGGTAAAATTGAAGAATTGTAATGTAAAGGAATCCTACAAACACATCAACTTATTTTTTTATACAAAATTAAAATTTCCATAAAGTTTTTAATTAATTCATTTGATCATAGTATATACTTCTTGTAATCACCTCAATAACTCGTAATCACAAAAATATACTAATAATGATTAACAATTATAACAAAATATTATATTTACAAAAAAACAAACATTATTAATAAAAATATTTTTATATTTAAAAAGTTATTTCACAATGTTAAATAATTTGTCATATTATAATAAATAAAAATTCCAAAAATTTATTTATTTAATTCATTAAGTTGATCAAAATATATTCTGGTGGTGATCATCTTAATTATTATAATTATATACTACAATATTATGTTATGAAATAAAATTATTACATTTAAACAGAATAAATCAGTTTTTTCACCCTGAGAAACCAGAAACCATAAGAAAGAAAGCTAACCTTAAATTTTCTCCAACATTCTTATAGACTCTGATCATGCTTTCATCACTACTACCAATCATTGAACTCATTTGAGTGTTGGAATGAACTGTCTACCATTAACTTATTGTTTTCATTATCACCTTTGTTCACTGTAAACTAAAAAAGGCACAATGAGAATCTCAGTTGATAGGCAAACTTCTTGTCTTCAAAGTTAAACTACATCTTATCAACAAATTGGGCAAAAGAATAGGGATTAATAGGGAGATATTCTTCAAAGTACAAATACTACAATTACCTACTTGTATCCTTGATATCCAACATTGACATTAGTCTTGACTACCTTGATCATCAACCTGAACCTTAGTCCCACAACAAGACTTTTTGGTCTGTTCTTTAATTTCTACCTTTTTCCCACAGCAACCTGCATCCTTGCTACCAAGCTCAGACCTCCTCTCTAGGAACTCAGAGTTCTCCTTCCAAACCTCCCCATTTGAATAGACCTCCTTTTTCCAAATAGGAACTTTGGCTTTTATCTCATCTATCAAAAATCTACAAGCCTCCAATGCATCTACCCTGTGAACAGACGAGACTGCGATGAAGACACTTGTTTCACCCACAGGCACTGTGCCTACACGATGTACAACAGCAATGGAATGTAGGTTCCAGGATGCTCTAGCAGATGAACATATCGAGTTGATACAACGTATTGCCATTGGAACATAAGCTTCATATCTCAACTCCAAGACTGTTTTCCCATCAAAGGTATCGCGTGTTGTGCCTGCGAATGTTGCTATAGCACCAGCTTGTGGAGCACTGACAAAATTCATGCATTTAGCAACATCTACTTGATTCAGGTTTTCCAAGATCTCAACTAGATTCTTATGATCTTCAACAGCCATTTTTCACAAGTTCAGATACAATGATGATGGAACAAAAATCCACTATGATTTGAACACTTTCTTCCTTAGACAATTAAAGTAGACAAGTCCAGCAATTCATCCTTCCAATTGATTAGTCTCTCAAAGTTTCCCAAGACCTGATGAAAAGCTTCTATAATATTAGCTCAACATCAACCGACCTGTAACATTCAAATCACCAAAGTATATACATGTAACTGGTTTCCTAAGAACTTTGAAGGCTAGAATTTGTAATTACAAAATATTAATCAAGTAGTAGTATTTATAGTGTGCAAACAATAGAAAAGGAAATAGCAGCAAGGCTAGTTATGGACTTTTACGGAACAGGCTTGTTATGCAAAGAAAGATGCCGACAAGATTCAGAAGTCAGATTAATAAGTTGTATCACAAAATTAATCTAAAGAAGAAAATGGTCAATTCTTTTTTTCACTGGCACTGTGAGCATGGAGATTGAATGTACAAAGGTACATGTGTGTAACAGAATTATTAATTTCTGCTCTGTCTCTATCTTATTTATTCCCTAATTCATATATCCGAGGAACAAGACAGTAACATTTCACACATTCCATTATTACCATCACTAAACACTATTTTAACAGACTCTAATTTGCAGAACATCATATAGATATTGGTTCAGATTAAAAAACTTGGAAAATTGAGAAATAGAGGAAGATACCTGTGGATTCAAATGCTAAATTAGGAAAATTGTTTAGAAGTTGGAGAGAGAAAGGGTTTTGTGGCTGTACACTGAAATTGGGGGCATTAGGAGTTTGATATGAGAAATTGCAACAAGCGAACAAAGAAATGCCCAATTCCAATTATTGGAACATGTAGAATGATGTTCACCTGTTGGTTTCTTCTCTTCTCTCTTCATCTTACGCCGCCACCACAACAATAATAATACCTTTATTTAATTTTTTATTTTCTTTATATATTTATAGTTCTTCTGTTAGACCTTTGAGAAAAATTGTGCCCCATGTAACTCATCTATTAACTCCTCAATCACAGGGATTGGGAACTTATCTGGTACTGTAGCCTTATTTAAAGCTCTATAATCAATACAAAATCGCCAGCTCCCATCCTTCTTTTTGACCAAGATAACTGGGCAGGAGTAAGGGCTATTGCTGGGTCTAATTATGCCCATTTTAAGCATTTCTGCTACCTGTTTTTCAATTTCAGATTTCAATAAATGAGGGTACCTGTATGACCTGACATTAACTGGGTTTTCCCCTTCTTTTATGGGAATCCTATGATCCACTTGAAAGTGATACTAGCAAAGATCTCAGTGATTTGATGAAGTCAAAGATAAAGTCAAAGGTCATTTCTGCAACAGTCAAACAAGTCACTCAGAAGAATGGAGCTGAAGACTTAGTGTGTCTTAACAGAAAGCTTAGGTAAAACCACTTTACCTTTTTCCACTGCATGAAGCTCCTTCACTCAATTTGCAAAATGCCTCAAAAATAGTTTTAAACAAATCAAACAAAAGCATTTTGACAAAGAACTTTCTTAACAATGTTTTTAACTGATATAGTTTTAAAAGAAACAATTAAAATCACTTAGAATGCGTAAAGAAGTGTTTTTACAATATTTTAATCGATACAAACTTCTTTTAATCGATTAAAACCCTTTATGACCGATTAGAATTCGAATATGACAGGTCAGAATGAAATATAATCGATCAGACTTTAAAAATGAGCGATCAGATTTATTTTAATCGATTAAAACACGTTTTAATCGATTAAAACCACTTTGGAAGTCAGGATGATCGATCAGAATGAAATTATGACCGATCAGAGTTGGTTATGATCGATCAGAATTGAATTATGACCGATCAGACTTATTTCAATCGATTAAAACGCATTTCAATCGATTAAAATAACTTGGAAAATCTTTGTACTGAGTTTCAATCGATTAAAACGTATTTCAACCGATTAAAACAACTTAGAAAAATTACGTGCAGGTTTTTAATCGATTAAAACGACTTTATATCGAGCTAAAATAACTTGGAAAGTTTTATAAGAAGGTTTTTAAGCAAATCAATCGATTAATACGCGAATCAATCGATTGAATTACTCTTTGAAAATGTTTGTAAAATGTTTTAAGCTGATATAAACATGGTTGTATCAACTAAAACCATTCTGTTAAAGAAACAAGAACGCATTAATGGGTTGAAAGGACTTTTAACAGATTATAACGGCTATTTCAACAGATTAAAACAAACTTTCAACAGATTAATTAATGCAGCTAGATTTGAAAATTCTCTATAAAATCGGTTTGGCTTGAACTGTTAAAATGTGATTGAATATATCGGTTTTCATACAAACTAAGCAATCAATTCAAGCAAGCTGTTAAGCATCTTTTTCCAAGAAAGAATTACAACTGTTTTGTGAAGTTCTTTTTGAAATCTTTCTTGAGGCATATCGCATTCTGTGAAGAAGAAACTTACTGTGGATTAGAGTAATCCGGTTTGAGCTTTCTAAGTCTCTTCTTTGTAAATTCTTTTTCATTACTTTGTATTGTGTTGTACCTGGAATTTGGGTACAAGTTTTCTGCAGTTGGAAGGTGGTTGTAGAAGTTTCCAAGAACTGGAATTTGGTTCTTGGTGGAGAGGTTAAGTGCGGAAGCTGGAATTTGGTTCTTGTCTTGTTTGGTGCCTGGAATTTGGGCACTTGGTTTCTCTGCAACTGGAATTTGGTTGCGAGAGGTTTCCAAGACTGGAATTTGGTTCTTGGTGGAAAGGTTAAAATCGGGAGCTGGAAATTGGTTACGGTGTTAGAGTAGGTGTAAGATTGTTGAGTCTGTAAAACATCTATTCTAGTGGAACCCAGCTGGAATTTGGCTGGAGACTGGACGTAGCCCTGGTATTGGGTGAACCAGGTATAAAATTACCGGTGAAATCTTTCCTAACCTTTCTCTCTTTAAATTCAGTTGCTGCGCTTGTATTGTTTAATTGCTTTGTGATTCGTGAATTGATTAGTAAACTTAATTTTCGAATTAGATAATCTGTGTATTGCGAAAAACTTTCAAAAATCAATTCACCCCCCTCTTGATTTAAAATTACTTTTCTAACAATTGGCATCAGAGCGAGGTGCTTGAAAGTTACTCAAGTTAATTCGATCCATGGCATTTTCTGAGGGAGCGTATATTGATAGACCTCCACTGTTGTGTGGAACAGATTATCTATTCTGGAAACTAAGGATGAAAATCTTCATTGAATCTGTTAGTATAAATGCTTGGAATGTTATTGAACAAGAAACTGATATTGCTAACGAATTCAAGATGATTGTATTGCCAAAAATATCATCTCTTCCGCTCTTAATAGAAATGATTTTTTTAGGATTGCACATTGTCAAACTGCTGCACAAATGTGGAAGATCCTTGAAAAGACCTATGAAGAAGCACCAGAGATATGCTTAATGGTCAACTCAGAATCACCAAATACCAGTGGCCATGTCAAGATAGAATGCCTAGAAAATTCTGATCATGTAAGTTCTAGCTCCTCTTCAAATTTAGTTAATTATGATGCATTACAAGAATCATTTAATGAAATGCATGAAGAGGCTAAGAAACTTCAAAAAGAAAATAGTAGGATGAAAAGGCTAAATAACTGGCTAGTAAATAAAGTTGATTCTCTGGAAAAACAAATTCTTGAAAATGAAACTGACCGTGACTTCTTGAAACTGATTCATGCTAATTCTGATTGTGAATGCAATAAACCATGCAATAACTGTTCTGAATTGCAAAAGAAAATTGACTTTCTATCTCAAACTATTTCAAGATTTACACAAGGGCAAGCCAATCTTGATATATTACTTGGGTCTCAAAAATTAATTTTTGACAAATCTGGAATAGGATTTAAATCTAGATCCAGTAAAACAAAAACAAATAGGAATTCATACTCTGTAATTAAATGCTCTTACTGTATGAAAAAAGGGCACTCTGTTAAAAATTGCAGAATCAAAAAGTATGTCATTCCTAAAGGTAGAATGAAATGGGTTCCAAAGATTAATTCTTTCCAAATAACCTGATCAGGACCCAGTAATTATAAAGGGTACCAGAACAATTCTTAATTTGTTTTGCAGGAACAAGTCTGGGAATCCCTTGAAGATCAGAGCTGCGAAATCAGGTTCTGAGTATTTAAACAAATTGTTTTAATTGATATATAACAATATTAATCGATTAAAATAACTTACTGAGATAACAGAACATCAGTCCGTACCCTTTTAATCGATTAAAATGTCGAAATAATCGATTGAACTGATCTCAGGATTTTGGTTTAAATGTTTTAATCGATTATAATAACTGTATATCAACTAAAAACACTTAGGTATCAAAATTAATCGATTTATTTTCGTTTTAATCGATTTAAATTCGATATTATGTTATTAAGTTCATTACGTATCAATCTAATTGATTCTTTTGCGAAATAATCGACTAATTCACTATAGATGTTTTCACCCCTAATGATAAAAATCAAATTAATAAATAATTAGTTGATTAATTGATTAATTAGGTTGTATAAATAAGTCTTATAACATTCAATTGATTATTGATAAGCAAATTCAAGTCAAAATCCCAGGTTCTTGTGAAAATCAAAATCGCATAATACTTTCACCCACCGTCCCGTAAATTGTGCCTCTGTAGCTGATCAGATAATCATAAATGAGTCTCGGATATGTCCGATCCAAGTTATCTGTTATGAAACACCCAATTTTCTTTAAATGGCACATGCTTGAACAAATCCTTGAATTAGAAACTAAGACTAGTGGAATAAATGTGGGAAAGTTATTGCTGATTGAAATCATCGCAAACTTTACATGTAGAAAAGTTATCCATAGATGAAAATGTTATTTTAACATAGTCATGATTCAAGTCGTAGATGTCCTTACATGGAATGCTTGCATGGTAATACACTTGAAAATCAAGGAAATTGTCAAAAGAATAGATCGTAACTTTTCTTATAGACACTAGTTACAAACGAGGTCAAGTCGTTAGGACTGAAAACATAGTTTATCAGAGATTTTCAGTGTTAGTTGCTTCTGGTAATAAATTGTTGATTACTAGGAAGTTCAATGAACAAATGTTTACATTAGATTTCTTGATATTACCTAGCAATATATTTGAAATAATCTTGAGCATGCATTAGTTCAAAACTCTTGGTGAAATTCATTGGAACTGTGCAACTTTAAGAATTAGCTTTAATCATCAATGTCACGAGGTGACACTATAAGGGAACCAATCTGAACAGACAATTCAAAAATTGAATAACGTGGTACAGGGGAATGTATGTTTTATGGTCAGTACAGGGATAAATTTTATATTGTTTTAGAATTCGGATTGATTGTCATCACCTGTCCTCATTACTAATCATTGCCCACTCTACCAGAATAAGTTTTTTGTTAATCACTTGTGCATATGATACCACTGGAAACAACAAAGTTAAAAATGACTCATTCCTCAAAAGATAATGATGACTGGTTCATTATAAGTGAGAATAACACCCATCATACTACATTAATAAAAATACAGTTATTTGCTTGGATGATGATAACTGCAGGGTTCAAAATGGGTTGGCTATTTTGAAAGGAAATTCCTATCTCGAGTACATCATTAATCTGTGATTCATGCAATTTATGGTATCGTGCACTCGTGTGGAATCGATAGTGAATGTACGTCCGTCGAGTACATGATTACGCCTCGGATGTGTAATAGTTGATGTTCCTAAAGAAACATTTAATTCCATTGAGTGTCAACCATGGACTGTAATGCAGTCAATAGTAACAATGAACTCGCTAAAAGATTTCTTTTCGGGAAAAGTTTACGTATGCATTGCTCGATACAAGAAAGTCACTGTTGTTGAATAAATGGTTGATAGAGCAAAATCCGTTCCAAGTGAAAAGTGGTTGAGGATCAAATGACCGAGTCACGTATTTTGGCATCGACACAAATAATCGGGGAAATAAGAACAAATTCGTTTACACCAAACTGGAGGATTTGCAACTAAACCAAGGAAATTGGGATAATTAAATATTGATGGATAAACAGGGTCCCTTCTTACCTTTCCGTTATATCTTATCTCTTTTGATGCTAATTTCAATTTATGATCTCGTAGTATCACCTGGTTATTAAACGAAACAATATTTTTAGCCTTGATTTATATAATGTAGGTTGAAAGTTGAAACAGGAAAATCTAGATAGAATTTAAATAGATCCTCGAGAGCTTTAGCTAAATAAGATTTTATTCGATGGATCTATTAGCTAAGATTTAATCAATATAGTCGTTAGTATTGTTAAAACATCCTTCTAAATGATCAGTTTTACAAAATATGCATTAAACATTACTTCATTTTCAAAACTGATTGTTTTAATCAATACAACATCTTGTTAATCGATTAAATGAACTTATTCAACATGTTTTAATCGATTCAAAATCGAAATAATCGATTATTTTTACTAAAGTTTAATGTTTTCAAAATCTTAAATGTTTTAATCGATTAAACTTTTCTTTCAATCGATTAAAATCATTTACCAAGAACATTTTAACCGATTATGCTCTGTTTTTAATCGATTTTTATTCGAAAAGAGGATTAAAGGCTTTAGTTAATGGTTGTTTCTGTAAACATGCTACTAAAGCGTGATTCCCTTATCTTTACACGTGTTAATTGTATTCATTACAAACGTGTTAATGGAGATAAGTTTGAATCAACTTTAATTGATTCTTTTCATGAGTGAAATATTGATTCACTTTGTATTTTCAAAAACTTGAGCATATTTTTCGAAACCTTACATTTTATTTTTTTCTCTTCCTTTCCCTATTTTTGATGAAGTCAAAAGGGGGAGAAATAGTTGCATCACTTTAAGATAAATTTAAGAGCAACATTTTAGGGGGAGAAATAAGTTTTAGTGGGAAAAATAGAACATTAAATACATTTTTATATTTCTCACTTAACTGCATTATCAAGTGACTTCTTTTGCAGAGTTTGTTTTTTCAAAATGGTGTTTGTCTTCATCAAATAGGGGAGACTCGAAAGTGATACTAGCAAAGATCTCGATGATTTGATGAAGTCAAAGATAAAGTCAAAGGTCATTTACGCAATGATCAAACAAGTCACTCGGAAGAATGGAGTCTGAAGACTTAGTGTGTCTTAACAGAAAGCTTAGGTAAAACCACTTTACCTTTTTCCACCTGCATGAAGCTCCTTCACTCAATTTGCAAAATGCCTCAAAAATAGTTTTAAACAAATCAAACAAAAGCATTTTGACAAAGAACTTTCTTAACAATGTTTTTAAGCTGATATAGTTTTAAAAGAAACAATTAAAATCACTTAGAATGCGTAAAGAAGTGTTTTTACAATATTTTAATCGATACAAACTTCTTTTAATCGATTAAAACCCTTTATGACCGATTAGAATTCGAATATGACAGTCAGAATGAAATATAATCGATCAGACTTTAAAAATGAGCGATCAGATTTATTTTAATCGATTAAAACACGTTTTAATCGATTAAAACCACTTTGGAAGTCGGGATGATCGATCGAATGAAATTATGACCGATCGAGTTGGTTATGATCGATCAAATTGAATTATGACCGATCAGACTTATTTCAATCGATTAAAACGCATTTCAATCGATTAAAATAACTTGGAAAATCTTTGTACAGAGTTTCAATCGATTAAAACGTATTTCAACCGATTAAAACAACTTAGAAAAATTACATGCAGGTTTTTAATCGATTAAAACGACTTTATATCAGTCTAAAATAACTTGGAAAGTTTTATAAGAAGGTTTTTAAGCAAATCAATCGATTAATACGCGAATCAATCGATTGAATTACTCTTTGAAAATGTTTGTAAAATGTTTTAACCGATATAAACATGGTTGTATCAACTAAAACCATTATGTTAAAGAAACAAGAACGCATTAATGGGTTGAAAGGACTTTTAACATGATTATAACGGCTATTTCAACAGATTAAAACAAACTTTCAACAGATTAATTAATGCAAGCAGATTTGAAAATTCTCTATAAAATCAGTTTGGCTTGAACTCGTTAAAATGTGATTGAACATATCGGTTTTCATACAAACTAAGCAATCAATTCAAGCAACTCGTTAAGCATCTTTTTCCAAGAAAGAATTACAACTTGTTTTGTGAAGTTCTTTTTGAAATCTTTCTTGAGGCATATCGCATTCTCGTGAAGAAGAAACTTACCGTGGATTAGAGTAATCCGGTTTGAGCTTTCTAAGTCTCTTCTTTGTAAATTCTTTTTCATTACTTTGTATTGTGTTGTACCTGGAATTTGGGTACAAGTTTTCTGCAATTGGAAGGTGGTTGTAGAAGTTTCCAAGAACTGGAATTTGGTTCTTGGTGGAGAGGTTAAGTGCGAGAGCTGGAATTTGGTTCTTGTACTTGTTTGGTGCCTGGAATTTGAGCACTTGGTTTCTCTGCAACTGGAATTTGGTTGCAGAGGTTTCCAAGAACTGGAATTTGGTTCTTGGTGGAAAGGTTAAAATCGAGAACTGAAAATTGGTTCCAGTGTTAGAGTAGGTGTAAGATTGTTGAGTCCGTAAAACATCTATTCTAGTGGAACCCAGTCGGAATTTAGCTGGAGACCGGACGTAGCCCTGGTATTGGGTGAACCAGTATAAAATTACCGGTGAAATCTTTCCTAACCTTTCTCTCTTTAAATTCAGTTGTTGCGCTTGTATTGTTTAATTGCTTTGTGATTCGTGAATTGATTAGTAAACTTAATTTTCGAATTAGATAATCTGTGTATTGCGAAAAACTTTCAAAAATCAATTCACTCCCCTCTTGATTTAAAACTACTTTTCTAACACCACTGGTCTCTCGGGAGGAAGCTCCTGAACCTCCCAAAAAATATTACCAAACTCCTCCAAAACTGTCTCCAATTCAACCTTTTGTCTGGAAGATAAAAGCTCCTCCCTCTCTCCACTGTTCTGACTTTCAGGTATAGCCAATTCCCATAAAAAGTCACCATCTCTATTTCTGTTTCCTTTAACAAGGCTTGAGGAGTTATCAATTTTTTTGCAAGGGTGGGGTCCCCTTGAATCCTGACATACTGCCCTTTCCATTCAAAATCCATAGTCAACTTTTGCCAATTCATTTTCACGTCTCCTAGGGAAGCCAACCAAGTCATCCCCAATACTAAATCTACTCCTCCAAGCTCAAAGAGGAAAAAGGTTTCTGACACTTCATAATTCTGCAGCTCCACTTGCACGTCCCTACAACACCCTTTAGTTATTTTCTTGTGCCCATCTCCTAACTTGACACAATAATGATTCGTGTCCTCTATTGGTAGACCTAATTCTGACACCAATCTTGAAGAAATGAAATTATGACTAGCTCCACTATCAATCAAGATTAACAATCTCTTTCCTTTCACGTATCCCTGCAACTTCATCGTATTAGTAGGGGTTAGTCCTCCTGCCGAAAACAGAGACAACTCCATTCTGTTATTTTCCATTTCCTCCTTCTTTGTCTTTGTCCCTTCCTTCACGTCGTCTTCTTCATTTTCATCTTCTGCCATGATAATCACCCTCAAGTTTTTCTCTGGACACTTGTGGCCCAGGCTATATGGCCCTCCACAGTGGAAACACCTTCCCTCTTCTCTCCTTTTGATGTACTCTGGGTATGGCAGGTTCTTAAAGCCCCTGTTACGAACTTCTCCCACTGAACTTCCCCCCATTACTGACGTTCCTGGTGCACCACCCTTCTCCTTCCTGGCAGTGCTAATATTACTAGAAGTCGCCGGCGAGCTGCCAGCCCCTTGAAACGTCTCAGTTCTTGTCACCTTTCCTCCTCCTCCCTGAAAACAAAAACCTGTGTTCTTGTTTCGAAAAAAACTCCCTCCTATTGTATCAGTTTCTCTGCTGGCGTCTTCCACATCATGCGCTACCTCCATGGCTCTCAACAAATCTTTCGGGTCATGGGGTCTTATCTGTTTCCTGATTCCGCTTTTCAATCCTGCCAGGAAATAACCCAGCAATTGTTCTTCCTCCATGGCTGGAGCTTGAGCCACTAGCATTTCGAATTCCTGTATGTAATCCTTCACCTCTCCTTCTTGTTTAATCGCTGCTAATCTCTCAAAGACAGTACTGCGATCTTTTCCCCCAAAACGTCTATTCAAGGCTAGGGTAAATCCTTCCCAAGATGGGTTCTTGGTTTTTTGTTTCCAGAACCTGAACCAATGACTTGCGGTTCCCTCCATGCTAATGAAAGCCAACCTTAGTTTTTCCTTGGAAGTAATATTCTGGATCTCAAAAAATTTTTCAGCCCTTCCTATCCACCCCATAGGATCTTCCCCTTCAAATGTAGGCAAATCAACCCTCTTCATCCACTGTCGTTGAACCATCTCCTCTTCTTCATCTGAATCACCTCCACGTTCCTCCCTTCCTCCAATACCTCCTTTCACCGAATTTTCATTCCCCTCCGATCCCTTCTCACTCTTCTTGAATGTTTTAAACATTTCTTTGAGTTCTTGAATGGAATTCTTGACTTCTGCGTTTACTTTTTCTTGCTCGCTGGTCCACCTTTCTGCCCACCTTTCTAAAACTCCCAATCTTCCTTCCATAACGCCTCTAGGTTGAATCCGGCAGGTCGGACCAAACTTGTTAGGTCCTGGGTTGTAAGAACCTGGAAAAAGATTACTCACACCGTCTCTCCTCCCAAATATCAGCAGCACAACTCAGGAAAAGAATGATTATTGTATTCAAACACATCACAACAAAATACAGCCCTCTGTCTTCCACAATCACAGGAAACGATGATCCTGTCTACTTCTATTACAAAACTCTCTATCCCTAACCCACCCATTACATGGTATATATATAGCCTCCCCCCACGCAACATCTCTCATCCTATAACTAACTAACGGTTTAGTTAGCTTTTATTTATTTAATATTCTCTTCTTCCTAACATACACTTTTAACTCCCTATCATCTTCCTTGTACTTTTTTTTTTTTTTTCATTATTTATTTTCCTCATATTATGCATATAGTGATGCAATGCCAGTCATCAAACAATCATAACTATTGTCATGAAATTGGAATTCAGATAAGTTATATAAAAGAGCTTCAATAAAATCAATATAAAGATTCAGGAAATAAATGGGTCTATGTCCCTTACATTTAACAATATGCCTAAGTTAAGCTTATGGAAAACTCATTTCATTTTTTTTTCCTTTCAGAAGTGCTTATGAAGAAATTTATCTAAATAGAACCTAAATCAGAATAAAAGAATGAAAATTGGTATTACACTAAAAAACAACTAATTTTGCGGACCTTAACCGTGTGTTTGAGATTCAGTTAAAAAAAGAATGGTATAGAATTGGTTTTTGAGAGACCAGTTCCCTCCTCAAATCACTTTATGAAATGTGTTACCTTTCCACTTCCTCTGTATTTATAATTTAAGTACTTCCATCCCACAACTTCTTAACAAACTATGATTACAAGTTACAACAATCAAATAATCAATCATAATTGCCTCTTATTTTTCCTAGCCTACAGGGGATCTTTATCTATCATCACGTCATACTGGTTTCAAACATTTTATACCAGCACTTAACAGTTTAAAATAATACTACTTAGTGAATTAAGCAATTGAAGGTTCTACTAGAATAAATTAACATTCTTTCAGGAGTACATGGTTACTCTAATTGATTTCTCTTTCTAACTTGTTTTTTAATTTGAAAAATGTTGGATAACTTAGTAGTTAGTTAAATCTAAATATTTTACATACCATCCAGGCAATAATACTAATGATTTAAGGCTCAATGTGATTCCCTCTTTCATATTTTTCCACTGATATTTCTCCATGATTAAAACCAAAAGAAGAGAACATTTTTAATACCCAATGTCAATTTTAGCAAAAAATAAGTACATAGATAAACCACTAGAAAAAAAAGGACAAGAGGAATGTTAGAAACACAAACAATACAAAGGGAGGAAATAATGAAACAACACAAAGAAGAATGAAGAAACACATGGAGTCTAGCGCGGTAAGAGAAGATCCTCATTCAACATAACTGACCACACACTATCATGTTTAAGGTGAGAGCATCATCACCCACCATTACCTATTTCCCTCAAGTTATCATGAGCTATATCAACTAATCTCATTGGATTTGCTCTATTTCTCTATCGGAGCCCCTAATCCAAACTAGATATTAAAAAAGTTGAATTTAGGAACCAAGTTAAGCAAAGTGAAGTTTAATGTGGAGTCGATTAGTTTGACTAAAATAGTAAAAACAGAGAAATTACCTGACATTCAATAAAATTAAATGGAAACACAGCTTTTTGGAATAAAAAATGAACAATTATAATCATGACAGAAAAACAATCTTAGGAACTAGAATAAATAGCAAACATATGCTGCTAAGTTGGGATCTTAGTTTCTTACTCGTCCAACAGTTTCGTTGTTCTTCACAGCAAGAGCTTCATACCATAGAAAACAAAATTCTATAGCGTGAGAGAGACCCAGAACAGAAAAATACTAGAAGTACAAATTAAATCTGAAAACAACACCCAAAAAGCTTTCAAAGGGCAAAAGCTTAATTCAATTACTAGGAATGCAAAAATTAAAATATGGTTCAAAATTGCTCCTCCATTTTCCTTTAAACTTTAATTAAAAAGAACAAATGAAAGCACTCTTCAAATTTTAACCCTGAAAATCAGAACAGAATCATGTAACTAAGATAATAAAATAATAATAATAATAAGAAGAAGAAGAATCGAACTTAAAATGGTTGGATCTTCACACTAATATTCGACAAAGCGAAATCCAAATGAGCATCAATGTTAGATAATGCAAACCTTAAACAAAGCAAAAACCTCGAAAGAAAGCAAAGCAAAAAGAAAAATAATAAAGAGAACGAATAATTACCAGTTAAACGCTGTGTTTAGCAAAGCATAGAGTATGTTCTTGACTGATGGGAAGATGTGGTTGGGTAATGATGATGGTCAGAGACGGCTTTTAACAAGAACTGCAGTCATCATTATAATTGTATTTATTATAAAAACTGGTATGTATCCTTTATCTTTATACTTTTTTAACTAATACCAATTTCTCACTTGAAGAACAAGTTTTGAGATATTATTAGTCTTTATATTTGATTAATTTTGTAGTTTCAATCTCTCATTAGAGATTAAAATTATATAATAAAATTAAAATTACATCATTTTACACTTTCAAAGAGAAAAATAAAAAATTAAATTTTTTTTATCCTTGATAAAATATTTATATATTTTTTCATAAAGTGATTTATAACATTTTCAAGTAAAGTTATTTGGTAAGAAACTAAATTTATTATACCAATTTTACACTTTTAAGGATAAAAATGACTATTTATTCAAACAATTTAATTATAAATTAATTGAATTTAATATAATTTTACTTATTATAAAAATTATGTTATATTTTTTGTTAAGGAATTGTGTCGTAGATATTTTAGGAGTTCAGAGGAAGATTTGTCAAAACTCACGTTTAATTTAAATAAAATTCATGTTTTAATTAAATGTAAATATAACCTTTAATAGTGATCTTAAGAAAAATTATAATTAGTTTGCATGCTTAATATCGTATTAATTAGCATAAAGTCCTGTAAATATTATAAATATCCATGTAATTATGTCATTTGCATTTACATTTATCTCTTTATAGAATGCAATGTACTTGATTTATTTTTTTGTGTAAAGAGTGTTCCTAAGAAAAAGAAGACAATCTACAACTATTATTGAACCCTACATTCCAAAACCGAAAGTATCTATTAAGTCAAAGCTTTGAGAGACATGAGAAAAGGAGAGAAGGAGTCCTAGAAAACTCAGTTTGTTATGTTAATGTTACCTACTCTCTATAATAGCAACAAAGTAATGTATACATTGACAAAAGAAAGTAGAAAATACTCTATCTAAGCATAATAATTAGCACGAGTCATTAGGGAAATGAGATTAAGTATTTTATTCTTCTTACTTGCTACTAGCAATGTATTTAATACATGGATTGGAAAGCTTCTTTAAAACACCCGCATGTTTGATGAAGAATAATCAAAGGCAAAAGACATTAAAGAAAAAAAAAAGTTAATGGATATTTCATAACAATCATAAACAAATGCCAATAACTACTTTATAACACACATAAACAATGTCAATGAATATATTTCTAAAGATTTGTATATAAAAGAAAAAAAATATAATGATGTGGATATTCAAAGCATTATCTTAAGCAAGCTCTCATTTTTTTATTTTTTTTATCTATAAAAAGAGTTTAAAATTTAGTTCTTATTACATATCTTTAAAAATACATGTACTTAGAGCATTTATTTATTGTATTAGTCCTTTGAGACCATAAACACTAAGTATTAGACAAAATATCATGTTGTGAGCACTAATTCTTGTAATATTTGTTAGAGTTTAAGCTAATAGTGACTTATGTTAAAAATTACTCGTGTGTAGTATAAAGTCTAGAGTGTATTGGAAGGACCTAAGTATATATAATAGACCAATAAAAAAGTCAGGCATATCCAAAAGAAGATGAAAACTTCCTTGAGCCAGTAAAATTCTTATGCAAATAGGAGGAGAAAACTTTTGAAGTTTATAATTATATATCACATGTCTTTGAGTTACATCTAGTTATGTTAAGAGAGCTATTAGATTTAGGAAGTTATTCCCTAAGTTTATTGACCATACCAAACTCTTAGGTGTATAGGTCCAATGACTTATTAGTTGAATTTACTTTCTTTTGTTAGACAAATGACATCTAGAGGAGGGTGAATAGATTTACAAATTAAAATAGATGTCAAATTAAAAATTTATTTTAAGATGTCCTAATATTTATTAATTCAATTTTAATTATCAAATTGAACAAATATAGCGAAAGGGATATAATCAAAGAGATAAGGGGATGGAAATAAGTTGATGTTATCACAAAGGTATAAGAAAGAGAAAAACACACATTAATTTATACTGGTTCGGGTATAGCCAACCCTACATCCAATTCTCAATCAACTCTTAACACAAGAGTGACTCCACTTCACTATCTTTTAAATTCAGTTCACAAATTACAATCAACTCATCAAAAAATAAACTAATTCAAAAGACAATCACCTCCTTAGAAACACACTAAGGATGAACACCTCCCTAGAATCCCACTAGGAATGAACACCTCCTCTGAACAAATCAAAGGATGAAAACACCTCCTTAGAATCTCACTAAGGATGAACATCTCCCTAGAATCACACTAGGGATGAACACCTCCCTGAACAAATCAAAGGGATGAACAGTTCCTATATAGGAAACCCTAAAATAACATTGATTAACTTAAACCTCCTAAACCCACAAAAGGATAAAGGTAATAAAATAAGAACAATCACACCTGAGTAATGGAGACAACAAATTGTAGAAGCCTGTAGAATGTCAATCTCCAAGAACAAGGGTGATTAACAATGAAAGCATAATAGGCAATGGAGAAGAGAGTTTTGGAAAAATATTTCTGTGATAATGGAGAAAAAGGTTTTCTTAAAACAAGTAAAATATATCTATTGTCTTGCTCAGAATTCTTTTCTTAGAATTGATTGAATGTAAATTGTATTTTCGAATTTTGTAATTGTGTATTTTTTATTTTTCATCAAAACTTAATTAAATAGAAAAATAGCATCAAAAAATGGCCGTTGGATATTAATATTTTTGTGGATAAAAATCAGGATATATTTAAAAACATTTATACTTCAAAACAAATATATTTTTGAATTTCGAACTGTCATAATCAATTATGTTGCCAGTATAATCAATTATGACAGAGAAAATTGTTTTTCCATTTCTGACGCATCATAATTAATTATGACAGTGAAAAATGTCATGTTACGAAATTTTATCACACTTGTGTTTTGTAGGCTTATGCATAATATTACTTTATCAACTTGTACCATCATATCCAATATTCTAAGACTCTATCTAGTATTCAGGAATCATCTTGAGTTTGTTTGAATCTTGAATAGAATCTTTATCAAATCATATCTTGGGCTTGCTTGATTCTTGAATGTTGTTGACTTGAATCGTCATCAAAATCATCTCTTGGGAATGTAGGGACACATCTCACATTACCATCAATCTCCCCCTCATTGCTTTCAATCTCTCCTTTTTTAATGATGATCAAGGAAACACCTGAAATGAATTAAAATAATTGACTTTATATAGTCAGCTCAAGATTAGCACAATATATTTAAACTCCCCCTAGATATGTTAATAACAAAGCTCCCCCAAACTCATCTAAGAAAAACTTCTCTTAACTCCCCTTGTTTAATTCAGAATTAGGAATGGATTTCATACAGATTTTAATTCATAAAAAATCTCCCCCTGTTTCACACAGATTAATATCATCAAAATCTCTCCCTGTTTTATTGATAATTATGAAAAATATTGCAATAGAAATTGAGCAAAAATATGCACAGATTAGCATATAAAACAAGGTAGAGAAGATAATGCATCACAAAGTGTCATAGAGAAGAACATCATATTAAGGAGATAATATCTAGGATACCCAAGACAAAAAAAAGAGAGAGAAAGATAGGGGAATGAAATGATTGCAAAGATAATAGAATGGAATGCAGTAGTTTCCCCCATTTACAGTATTCTTATTGAAGCAACTTTCAAATTCAAATTCACTCATATTCCAAATTTCAAATTTCAAATTCAAATTGCAAAAAATTTCAAATTTAAAATTCAAATTCCAAATTCAAATTTCTAATCCCAAATTTTAAATTCAAATTTCAAGTCCAATTCAAATTCAAAAATCTCAAACTGCAAAAATTTAAAATTTCAAAATCTCAAGCTGCAAAAGTTAAAAGTTCAAAAATCTCAAACTGCAAAATTTCAAATTTCAAAATTTCAAACTGCAAAATTTCAAATTTCAAAAATCTCAAACTTTCAAATTTCAAACTTTAATAATTTCAAATTTTCATAAATTCAGATTTTTGAAATTCAAACTTTCAAATTTCAAATTTTCAAAATTCAAACTTTCAAATTTCAAGCTTTAATAATTTCAAATTTTCATAAATTCGATTTTTAAAATTCAAACTTTCAAATTTTAAACTTTAATAATTTCAAATTTTCATAAATTCGATTTTCAAAATTCAAACTTTCAAATTTCAAAGTTGGTCAAGAATCAAATTTGTGTCGCGAGATGAGTGCAGATATTCAATGTAGAGGCATGGGAGACAAGAATAAACTTATCTTTATGATATTTTCCTGTTTATCCAGCTTTGCTCCTGTACACCCATTTAGCTCCAATAACTTGCATTGATTTCTTATCCTTGATAATCACCTGGAATATCAACATACAAATCTAGGTACCCTTTCATCATCTTTGGGTCCTTAAAAAGGTTAGTAGAATCACAAGTATCTGCCAAAAGACTAAGGATTAAAAGAATATAATCATAATATAATAATCGATTATTACAGCACCTTCAGAATCAACATAATTGATTATGATAGCAAGAAATTTTTTTTCCGAAAATTCATAATCTATTAGATGCTCAAACTATCATCTAGACATGTATAAATGCTTTGTTCCTTTAGGCACCCATTCATATTTGCCATTAGATATGCCAAAATGTTTTATGTAACTTCTATTTGATGTATGACCGAATTTTATGCAATAAAAACATGTTGGTTTTCTTGAAAAAGTCTAAATGAGTTTCTTAAAGTTTATGAAACTGGCTTCACATCTATTTTCCTTGACTCTTTCACAAAAATAGTTTTATGAGGTTCTATACTTTCTTTGAGTTTATAACCAAATCCATCTTTGCTAGAATCCTCTCTTTGATAACCTAATATAGAATCAAGATTTTCAAATGATTTTGAAAACTTACTCATTATTTTCTCTAACTTGAAAATCTCCTTTTCCAAATGATTACAATTTTGACAAGGTTTAGCAACTTCTTTATTTTTAGACAAAGTTTTAAATTTCTCAACATCTTTCTTTAAGCACTCATTTTCTTTTTCAAGAATACCAACAATATTTTCTAATGCATTAAATTTTTGTTTAAGTGCATTGTATTTCTTAGATAACTTGGTAAAACCTTCATACATATCTTGATATTCTATAAACAACTCATCATATTCATTTAAGGATTTTGTACTGCTTACCTGTGATGAGGCTTCATCATCACTTTTTGCCATAAAACAAATATTTGCTTCTTCTTCTTCATTACTGCTTTTCGGAATAACTCTCTTGTATTGTGGAAGAATCATTATCCTCTCAATCAATATAAGATTTGCGTTTTCTCTTACAGATACTGTTCTTCTCTTTCTTCATATCTTTCTTTTCTTTCTTAAGTTCCGGACAGTCTGGTTTGATATGGTCAGGTTTTCCACATTCATAGCAATGATATTTGTTTGTTTTCTTCTTTCTTTGCTGTCACTTTTTCCTATTCTTCATAAAGCGAGAAAATTGTTTAACAAAAAGAGATATATCGGAATCCAAAAACTTACCTTCATTTTCGCTTTCATCTTGTGAAGATTTTTCTGCTTTTAGAACTATCGTCTTGACTTGATTCTGTTCACCATTCTTTAACCTTTGTAGCTCCATCTCATGTTCTCGCAACTTTCTAAATAGAATAGCAATATTCATTTCTGTGAGATCCTTTGATTCCGTAATAGCAGTGACCTTTGGTTGTCAATTCCTGACTAAGGATTTCAAGATCTTTGTGTTCAACTCCTCATTGTCAAAACTCTTTCCTAATGCTTTCAAGTGATTTACTATATGTGTGAAGCGTGTCTGGAAATCTGTGATGCTTTCATTCTATTGCATTTGAAACAATTCATACTCCTGGATGAGTGTGTTCTTACGTGCTCGCTATACTTCATTTGTTCCTTCATGTGTCACTTCAAGAGTGTCCCATATTTCTTTTGCCATCTTGCATTGTGAAATCCTGAAAATTTCATTACGAGTTAAGGCATAAAAAGTAGCGTTTCAGGCTCTTACATCATATTGGGAACGCTTATTTTCATCCAGGGTCCATTGGTCAAAAGTCTTTGGAACAGCTCCAGAATCCGTTATTCTCATTGGAATGTAGGGACCTTTGAGTACAGCATCCCATACACCATGATCTAGTATTTGTAAAAATATTCACATTCTCACCTTCCGAAACTGATAGTGTAACACCCTACCTTATAAACCCTCAATCAGAAGAATTAATAATTTTTTTTTGCATAATTTTTTTTTAACCGATAAAATTTTTTCTCTTGTACATAATATTAATATACATAAATTTTCAATAATCCATTCCTGCATTTCATCATTTTAAAAAGTACTAAAAGTAAACATTCAAAATTACATATAGATAAAATACTAGTACAGTCCTCCAAAATATTAAGGCAACATTGGGGATACTTCCTACGAAGCGACTAACTACACAAATACTACTCGAGTACCATGTAGGTCTATATACTACAAAAGATTATCTATAAAAGTTTGGATATGTTTATCCCAATACATGTTGCCATCATTGTGGCTCCCGGCTAATGAGTATGAGTATCACACTCATCGGGTGTGGAATATGTGTCATCTCCCTTCTCTTCAAACAATGACCGATCGGGTCCAACGAATACTGCAAGCACAAAGGAAATAAAGAAAACGAGAAAAACAAGAGGGTGAGCAACAGTTCATACATCATTTTAAAATCAACATCATAAACATTCACAAGTCAATCAAATTTCAAATGATTGATGTTAATGATGCATGATCATAATATGTTTTCTAAAATGTTTATGCATGCGGGCCCGAATCATTTCTCAAATCAATACTGGGGTAGCCAGGAGTTGACACTACTAGGCATGGAAAATCCACCCACGGAATTGTTGAGACTCATGCTCAAATATAAACCCAGTAGCTCACTGACCATTGATATACGGTAAGAGCACAGTCAGGTACAGGAGAGTTTGTACAGTGGGATCCCCGACAACAGGTAGCGAGCCTGGGTCTTTTGGGGCCTCCAACCACTACCCTTCCTATCCTCAAGTCCTCCCTCAGGGCCTCCCTATCGTATTCTCAGAGTCAATATTCTCTGATTCCCCAGATTTCACAAATCACCATTTTCAAATGAGTAATGTATGAGTCCCTAAGTGGTTTTTCTTAGAAATTCACATTTTTCCAAAAATTTTGACAGAGTTTCCCCTGTAATACGGACTTCAAAAAATTTCAAATCACCATTACAAGCGAGAAAACTTCCAATACAGTTCAAAAAAGGTTCACAACCCATCATCCAATTCTTTCAATTTAATTTTCAATGAATTTTCTCATGAAAAACCACCATGCATATAAATGCTCACTCAAAGACAATACATATCATAATAGAGTACCAAACATGTATTTTACACCATCATACACGTAAGCAATTCATGATCACTTTCACAACCAAGCATATAATGAAATCAAAATTATCAATCATAACAAATTTAGACAAATTCAACAAATAAGGTCAAACAAGTTTATGATGTAATCCTTACTATATAGCCCACCCCTTATCTGATACGTTCACACTTATTCCTTTCAAAGCTTGATATTGTATTTCAGCTAAATCTATATACGTAATAAAATTCTAGTTAGAATCTTATATTTCTATGATTCTATCTCATGAGAATTTAAATTCACTCTGTATTGCTAATCCATTTTTTAATAATATTTTAAGCTCACATTCAGCTTACAATTAACTTAGAAAATTATCCTTTTTTGTATATACTTAGAGTAGGAAAAATCCTAATAGCAAACATGAATAAGGTTTAGTATTTCTAAATTTTCTAGAGTTATATAAGCTGTTTTGGCATGATATTTGAGCCAAAATTTCAATAACTTAATTACCTACAATATTGATGATGGAAATAAATTCAAATACCCTATAGAATAGATGCAGTTTTCAGTTTTCAGTGGTTGTTTCAAACTAGGCTCAACTACAATAACACTCTGAACATGCCTTAGTAATTGGATTATAACTCTTGCTACGCATAAGATATTAACATGAGATAAATTTCTAAATTTCGGGGATATAATTTCCTACAACCTTTATGAAGGAATCAAGTCCTAATTTCACACGTATCAATCTCAGTAATTGAAAAACTTAGGCTGTTGAAATAGGGCTACCTCTTAGTGTCACAGCTAGAACACTTGACAGTAAAATGGGCATAACTTGAGCTACAAATATCCATTTAATGTGAAATTAGTTTCTACATTTCGACAACTTAAAGAGCTACAACTTTCATGAAGATACTAATTCCAAATTCTGTTCACACAAGTCCCAAATATTCAATAAATAGTACCTATGAATTAGGGCTCTTAAAAGTCTTAGTTTAACCATTCCTAATCCTCAATTTTAAGCATTATTCTAGTATTCTAGGTGCAAAACCTACAATAACATTCTTCCTACACCCATTCAAGCTGAGCCAAGTGAGGAGAAAAATAGAAAATGCACCGTTTTGAAAAATAAAACGGTAGAAATGTAGAGGAGATTGAGATAAACCAACTTACCTCTTGGAGCTTCTAAAGAAAACTAAGATTTCTCCCTCAAAATGACGCTTGAAGATAAGAAAAGTTTTAAGAGAAAGAGAGAAACGAGTAACCTGCGCTCAGCGGATATGAGGCCGCAAGTATAAGATTTCGACTCACAATCCGCCATGAGGCCGCAAGTAAGAGAGATTTCAAACATAATCCGCTCAGCGGATTTCCATGCGCTCAGTGGATTATATTACAAAAATTTTATCCATTATTTCCCTTTTTACTCATGCCAGGATTTGAACCCACAACCCCTAAGACTCCAACATCACTCCAAACCATATTAACCATCATATGTTTCTTGTCAATTTATACACATAATAAACTTTTAATGTACCCACATTCAATGCATACAAGAAAACAATAATTTTTAAATGTGACAATTAAAATTGTTAAGTCCATATTCAACGTTCAAGCACACACACACGAGTATTTTCTAAAAATTCCCGAAAATCATAAATAATCTAATAAATATAAAACTCTACAGTTACTTTACCCAATTCCTAATAATTTAATAAGTAAAATTTTGGCAAAGATTTATTCAAAATTTAACAAATCAGGGGTATTGAGAATAAGGATGTTACAACTCTCCCCCCGTTAAATAAATTTCGTCCTCGAAATTTGCGTACCTAAAAGGAACAATTGAGGATAAGATTCCCTCATCTTTTCCTCTAACTCCCAAGTAGCATCTCCATCTCCTGCTCCACTCCAAATAACTTTAACCAAAGCTATTTCTTTTCCACGGAGTTTCTTAATCCTTCGATCAGCGATTTGGATAGGCGGTGTTTCATAAGTAAGATTGTCTCTAATTTGGATAATGTCTGGTTCAAGTATATGAGAAGGGTCTGAAATATATTTTCGTAATTGTGACACATGAAAAACATTGTGGATGTTAGAAAGAAAAGGAGGTAGAGCTACTTAATAAGCTATTGGACCAATCCTCTTCATTATTTGGTACGGGCCAATAAACTTAGGCGTGAGTTTCCTTGACTTCATTGCTCGTCCAACCCCAGTTGTAGGCGTGACTCTCAAGAACACATGATCTCCTTCTTGAAACTCTAGAGGCTTTCTCCTTTTGTTATAGTAACTTTTTTGTCGACTTTGAGTTGCTCTCATCTTCTCTTGAACTAATTTAATCTTCTCTGTGGTCTGTTGCATTAATTCTGGACCTAGAAGTAATTTTTCACCTGTCTTGAACCAACATAATGGTGTTCTACATTTCCTTCCATAAAGAGCTTCAAACGGGGTCATCCCAATGCTAGCGTGAAAACTATTGTTGTATGTAAATTCAATCAATGACAAGAACTTATCCCAACTTCCTTTGTGATCTAACACACAAGCTCGTAGTAGGTCCTCTAAAGATTGAATGGTTCATTCTGATTGTCCATCAGTCTAAGGATGATAAGCAGAACTTAGCCGAAGCTTTGTTCCAAGAGCTTGATGTAAACTTGTCCAGGACCTTGAGATGAAACGAGGATCTCTATTTGACACAATACTAGCAGGTATGCCATGCAATCTTACCATTTCCTTAATGTACAATTGAGTAAGCTTCTCCAAGGAATAACGAATGTTGATGGGAATAAAATGAGCAGATTTTGTCAACCTGTCAATTATTACCCACACAGAATCGTGACCAGTTGGTGTTCGAGGTAATGAAGTTACGAAATCCATAGCTATGCTATCTCATTTCCATTCTGGCACATCTAATGATTGTAACATCCCTGATGGTCTTTGATGTTCTACTTTGGCTTTTTGACACACCAAGCAAGCTGCAACATACTCTGCCACTTCCTTTTTCATCCCAGGCCACCAGAATATTTTCTTCAAATCTTGATACATCTTTGTTGTTCCAGGATGAATACTCATGTTACTCTTATGTGATTCCTCCAAAATGGTCTTTCGCAATTCCTGACAAGAAGGAATACAAATTCATCCTTTGAAATGTAAAATTTCATATGTCCCTTCCACAAATTCTATTTCTTTCCCTTGTTTAACTAATTCCTTCTTCTCGCAGAGAAAAATATCCTCTAATTGAGCTTCTTGTACTTGTTGTAGAAAATCACTAGTGATAGTGAGAGTACCACATGTAATACTTTTGAAACTAAACTCAATTGCTAAATTCAGACTTTGGAATTCTTCGATCAATTCCATTTCTCTTATCATCATAAATGCTGCATGTAAAGATTTTCTACTAAGTGCATCTGCAACTACATTCCTTTTTCCAGGATGATATTATAATTCAAACTCATAGTCTTTCAAAAATTCCATCAACCGTCTTTGACGCATATTCAATTCCTTTTGATCAAAGAGATATTTCACGCTCTTATGATCACTATACACTATGAATTTTGCTCCATACAAATAGTGTCTCCAAATCTTCAGAGCAAATACTACGATGACTAATTCTAAATCATGGGTGGGATAATTTATCTCATGTGGTCGCGGTTGTCGAGAAGCATACGCCACTTGCCTTTCCATCTTGCATCAACACACAACCCAATCCCAATTTAGATGCATCACAATACACTTCAAAATTCTTGTTAGGTTACGGTAAAATTAACACTGGTGAGGAAGTAAGACGATTTTTCAATTCTTGAAAGCTAGTCTCACATTGTGGGTTCCACACAAAAGATTGTCCCTTTCGAGTCAACTTGGTTAATGGGTAAGCTAATCGAGAAAAACCCTCAATAAACGAGTCTATACTATCCTGCTAATCCTAGAAAACTCCTTATTTCAATGGCCAGTTCTTGGTTGTTCCCACTTCAAGACTCGCCTCAACCTTAGGCTGGATCAACGACTATCCCTTCTTCATTAATGACATGTCCAAGAAAATTCACTTCATTTAGCCATAACTCACACTTGGATAATTTTGCATACAATTGTTTTTGCCTCAAGATTTGCAGCACAGTTCTTAAGTGTTCAACATGCTCCTCCTTACTCTTTGAGTATATAAGGATGTCATCAATGAATACAACTACAAACTTATCCAGAAAAGGGTGAAAAATCTGATTCATATAGTCCATGAATACAGCTGGAGCATTTGTCACTCCAAAAGGCATAACCAAATACTCGTAGTGTCTGTAGCGTGTTCTAAAAGCAGTCTTTGGTATATCCTCAGATCGTACTCTAATCTGATGATACCCCGATCTTAAATCAATCTTTGAAAATATTTTTGCCCCGCGTAGTTGATCCATCAAATCATCTATTCTTGGTAATGGGTATTTATTCTTTATCGTCACCTTATTTAGTTGTCTGTAGTCAACACATAGCCGCATACTACCATCCTTCTTTTTCACCAAAAGTACTAGTGCTCCCCACGGTGACACACTCGGTCTAACAAATTGCTTCTCCAAGAGTTCTTCTAATTGTTTTTTAAGTTCAGATAGTTCCAATGGAGACATTCTATACGGGGCTATGGAAATAGGTCCTGCTTCTGGTACCAAATCAATACTGAATTCTAATTCTCGTTCTGGGGGTAATCCTGGAATATCATCAGGAAAAACTTCAGGATATTCTCTCACTATTGGCACATCAACCAACTTTTCTTCCTTTCCTTCTACCAATAAAGACATTACAAATCCCTGAACTTCCTTCAATGAAACATCTTCATAATTGGCACTTTGAATCTTTGACTTCTCAGAATTATTTTGCTCAAAATCTCTAAACACAATAACCTTTTTACAACGAGTCTATAATGACATGGTTGTCGGATAACCGAGTCCAATCCCAAAATAACCTCCGAGTCCTTTTAAAGGAAGGCGGAAGAGATTCACTACAAAATTTCTACCATATATACTAATGGGACACTCCCAACATGCTTTTGTAGTGATAATAGGATCATTACCCGGGTATGCACCGACAAATCAAATGGCAATGCTATAGTAGGCAAATCTAAACGTTCCACACAACTATAAGAAATAAATGAATGTGATGCGCTGAATCAAACATCACGAGATAAAGGAGTATCTCGGATAATACATGTACCTCCAATCATCATGTCGAGTTAGATGCTTTTTCTCCAGCTCATTGCAAAAACTTTACCATGAGCTTTTGGCTCGCTAGCTACCCCTCCACCAGGATTTCGGTTGTGATAGTTTCCATTGCCTCCATCTCCTTCCTTCTTAATCATCGGACAGTCATGGGACATATGCCCAGGCTTGTTACAACTAAAGCATATTAATGGTTTTACTGGACAATCTTTTTTGTAGTGTTCTCCTCCACAAGCAAAGCATTTTCCTCTTGGTGAGGCTGACATATAATTTTCACTATTACCACGGTTCTGAGAAAACTCAATTGTGGGTCCCCTTTGACGTTGTTGTCTTTGATATGGTTGTCCTCTTCCAAATCCTCTCCTTTGATTGTGTTGAGGCCCATAGTTCTTCGTTCCTGAAGACTCAGAGCGATGTTCTCGAAACTTAGCAATCCTTGCCTTATGGTCTTCTTCAAAAATCCTGCATCTGTTCACCAATGTAGGAAATTCCTGAATTTCCTGCATTCTTATGGCTTCCTTAATCTCAGGGCGAAGTCCATTGACAAACTTCTCATTGATGGCATTGTGGTAGTGGGGATGATATCGTGAAAGTTCTTCAAACTTTTCCGCGTACTCTCCTACATTCATGGATCCTTGTGTCAGTGCCAAGAACTCCATCTCTTTCTTCTCTTGAACATCTTGTGGAAAGTACTTCTCCAAAAATCTCGCTTGAAACAAAGGTCATGTAATCATTATACCTTCCCCCTCCAATCTTTGTCTCACTCCGTCCCACCAATATTCAGCATCTTCTATTAATGCATAAGCAGCAAACACCACCTTATCATTCTCTGTGCATCGTAGAGCACGAAAAATCTTCTCCATTTCTCTGAGCCAAACTTGTGCACCTTCAGGATCATATCCTCCCTTGAATCGAGGAGGGTTCCTCTTCTCAAATAAGTCAAATCTCGTCAAAGCATCATCACCTCGAGGAACACGATCTTGTTGCACTCGAGCTTGTCGATCCTGCTCCATTGCGACAATTAGTCTCTCCATTGAATCAGCTAATCCAACACCTCGTCCAACTATTGATTCTTGATAATCGAATCAAATTCAACTAAGTTATCAGGAAATCATCATTGATATTAAATCATGGTAATTTCCTACATATAATTGCCCACAAAGAGTGCACAAAAGCCTAAGTAGACCTTTCCCCAGGCCTAAAGGGTCAAACTGCTCTGATACCACTATTGTAACACCCTACCTTATAAACCCTCAATCAGAAGAATTAATAATTTTTTAGTAGAAACTTTTTTTTAACCGATAAAATTTTTTCTCTTGTACATAATATTAATATACATAAATTTTCAATAATCCATTCCTGCATTTCATCATTTTTAAAAGTACTAAAAGTAAACATTCAAAATTACATATAGATAAAATACTAGTACAGTCCTCCAAAATATTAAGGCAACATTGGGGATACTTCCTACAGAGCAGCTAACTACACAAATACTACTCAGTACCATGTAGGTCTATATACTACAAAAGATTATCTATAAAAGTTTGGATATGTTTATCCCAATACATGTTGCCATCATTGTGGCTCCCAGCTAATGAGTATGAGTATCACACTCATCGGGTGTGGAATATGTGTCATCTCCCTTCTCTTCAAACAATGACCGATCAGGTCCAACGAGTACCGCAAGCACAAAGGAAATAAAGAAAACAGAAAAACAAGAGGGTGAGCAACAGTTCATACATCATTTTAAAATCAACATCATAAACATTCACAAGTCAATCAAATTTCAAATGATTGATGTTAATGATGCATGATCATAATATGTTTTCTAAAATGTTTATGCATGCGGGCCCGAATCATTTCTCAAATCAATACTGGGGTAGCCAGGAGTTGACACTACTAGGCATGGAAAATCCACCCACGGAATTGTTGAGACTCATGCTCAAATATAAACCCAGTAGCTCATTGACCATTGATATACGGTAAGAGCACGATCGAGTACAGGGAGAGTTTGTACGGTGGGATCCCAGACAACGGTAGCGAGCCCGGGTCTTTTGGGGCCTCCAACCACTACCCTTCCTATCCTCAAGTCCTCCCTCAGGGCCTCCCTATCGTATTCTCAGAGTCAATAATCTCTGATTCCCCAGATTTCACAAATCACCATTTTCAAATGAGTAATGTATGAGTCCCTAAGTGGTTTTTCTTAGAAATTCACATTTTTCCAAAAATTTTGACAGAGTTTCCCCTGTAATACGGACTTCAAAAAATTTCAAATCACCTGTTACAAGCAGAAAACTTCCAATACAGTTCAAAAAAGGTTCACAACCCATCATCCAATTCTTTCAATTTAATTTTCAATGAATTTTCTCATGAAAAACCACCATGCATATAAATGCTCACTCAAAGACAATACATATCATAATAGAGTACCAAACATGTATTTTACACCATCATACACGTAAGCAATTCATGATCACTTTCACAACCAAGCATATAATGAAATCAAAATTATCAATCATAACAAATTTAGACAAATTCAACAAATAAGGTCAAACAAGTTTATGATGTAATCCTTACTATATAGCCCACCCCTTACCTGATACGTTCACACTTATTCCTTTCAAAGCTTGATGTTGTATTTCAGCAAAATCTATATACGTAATAAAATTCTAGTTAGAATCTTATATTTCTATGATTCTATCTCATGAGAATTTAAATTCACTCTGTATTGCTAATCCATTTTTTAATAATATTTTAAGCTCACATTCAGCTTACAATTAACTTAGAAAATTATCATTTTTTGTATATACTTAGAGTAGGAAAAATCCTAATAGCAAACATGAATAAGGTTTAGTATTTCTAAATTTTTTAGAGTTATATAAGCTGTTTTGGCATGATATTTGAGCCAAAATTTCAATAACTTAATTACCTACAATATTGATGAAGGAAATAAATTCAAATACGCTATAGAATAGATGCAGTTTTCAGTTTTCAGTGGTTGTTTCAAACTAGGCTCAACTACAATAACACTCTGAACATGCCTTGGTAATTGGATTATAACTCTTGCTACGCATAAGATATTAACATGAAATAAATTTCTAAATTTCGGGGATATAATTTCCTACAACTTTTATGAAGGAATCAAGTCCTAATTTCACACGTATCAATCTCAGTAATTCAAAAACCTAGGCTGTTGAAATAGGGCTACCTCTTAGTGTCACAGCTAGAACACTTGACAGTAAAATGGGCATAACTTGAGCTACAAATATCCATTTAATGTGCAATTGGTTTCTAAATTTCGACAACTTATAGAGCTACAACTTTCATGAACAAGCTAATTCCTAATTCTGTTCACACAAGTCCCAAAAATTCAATAAATAGTACCTATGAATTAGGGCTCTTAAAAGTCTTAGTTTAACCATTCCTAATCCTCAATTTTAAGCATTATTCTAGTATTCTAGGTGCAAAACCTACAATAACATTCTTCCTACACCCATTCAAGCGGCCTCATATCCGCTGAGCGGAAAATTAGGTGAAATAAGACTCAACCATTTGACTTTTAAATGAAACATTCTGCAAGTTTTTCGTAGGTTACTCGTTTCTCTCTTTCTCTTAAAACCTTTCTTACCTTCAAGGGTCATTTTGAGGGAGAAATCTTAGTTTTCTTTAGAAGCTCCAAGAGGTAAGTTGGTTTATCTCAATCTCCTCTACATTTCTACCGTTTTATTTTTCAAAACGGTGCATTTTCTATTTTTCTCCTCACTTGGCTCAGCTTGAATGGGTGTAGGAAGAATGTTATTGTAGGTTTTGCACCTAGAATACTAGAATAATGCTTAAAATTGAGGATTAGGAATGGTTAAACTAAGACTTTTAAGAGCCCTAATTCATAGGTACTATTTATTGAATTTTTGGGACTTGTGTGAACAGAATTAGGAATCAAGTCCTAATTTCACACGTATCAATCTCAGTAATTCAAAAACCTAGGCTGTTGAAATAGGGCTACCTCTTAGTGTCACAGCTAGAACACTTGACAGTAAAATGGGCATAACTTGAGCTACAAATATCCATTTAATGTGCAATTGGTTTCTAAATTTCGACAACTTATAGAGCTACAACTTTCATGAACAAACTAATTCCTAATTCTGTTCACACAAGTCCCAAAAATTCAATAAATAGTACCTATGAATTAGGGCTCTTAAAAGTCTTAGTTTAACCATTCCTAATCCTCAATTTTAAGCATTATTCTAGTATTCTAGGTGCAAAACCTACAATAACATTCTTCCTACACCCATTCAAGCGGCCTCATATCCGCTGAGCGAAAAATTAGGTGAAATAAGACTCAACCATTTGACTTTTAAATGAAACATTCCGCAAGTTTTTCGTAGGTTACTCGTTTCTCTCTTTCTCTTAAAACCTTTCTTACCTTCAAGCGTCATTTTGAGGGAGAAATCTTAGTTTTCTTTAGAAGCTCCAAGAGGTAAGTTGGTTTATCTCAATCTCCTCTACATTTCTACCGTTTTATTTTTCAAAACGGTGCATTTTCTATTTTTCTCCTCACTTGGCTCAGCTTGAATGGGTGTAGGAAGAATGTTATTGTAGGTTTTGCACCTAGAATACTAGAATAATGCTTAAAATTGAGGATTAGGAATGGTTAAACTAAGACTTTTAAGAGCCCTAATTCATAGGTACTATTTATTGAATTTTTGGGACTTGTGTGAACAGAATTAGGAATCAAGTCCTAATTTCACACGTATCAATCTCAGTAATTCAAAAACCTAGGCTGTTGAAATAGGGCTACCTCTTAGTGTCACAGCTAGAACACTTGACAGTAAAATGGGCATAACTTGAGCTACAAATATCCATTTAATGTGCAATTGGTTTCTAAATTTCGACAACTTAAAGAGCTACAACTTTCATGAACATACTAATTCCTAATTCTGTTCACACAAGTCCCAAAAATTCAATAAATAGTACCTATGAATTAGGGCTCTTAAAAGTCTTAGTTTAATCATTCCTAATCCTCAATTTTAAGCATTATTCTAGTATTCTAGGTGCAAAACCTACAATAACATTCTTCCTACACCCATTCAAGCTGAGCCAAGTGAGGAGAAAAATAGAAAATGCACCGTTTTGAAAAATAAAACGGTAGAAATGTAGAGGAGATTGAGATAAACCAACTTACCTCTTGGAGCTTCTAAAGAAAACTAAGATTTCTCCCTCAAAATGACGCTTGAAGGAAAGAAAAGTTTTAAGAGAAAGAGAGAAACGAGTAACCTACGAAAAACTTGCAGAATGTTTCATTTAAAAGTCAAATGGTTGAGTCTTATTTCACCTAATTTTCCGCTCAGCGGATTTCTCGTGCGCTCAGCGGATATGAGGCCGCAAGTATAAGATTTCGACTCACAATCCGCTCAGCGGATTTCTCGTGCGCCCAGCGGATATGAGGCCGCAAGTAAGAGAGATTTCAAACATAATCCGCTCAGCGGATTTCCATGCGCTCAGCGGATTATATTACAAAAATTCTATCCTTTATTTCCCTTTTTACTCTAGCCAGGATTTGAACCCACAACCCCTAAGACTCCAACATCACTCCAAACCATATTAACCATCATATGTTTCTTGACAATTTATACACATAATAAACTTTTAATGTACCCACATTCAATGCATACAAGAAAACAATAATTTTTAAATGTGACAATTAAAATTGTTAAGTCCATATTCAACGTTCAAGCACACACACACGAGTATTTTCTAAAAATTCCCGAAAATCATAGATAATCTAATAAACATAAAACTCTACAGTTACTTTACCCAATTCCTAATAATTTAATAAGTAAAATTTTGACAAAGATTTTGTCAAAATTTAACAAATCAGGGGTATTGAGAATAAGGATGTTACAGATAGTCTTCTCCTTCAAATAATGGTGGTCTTTTTATTGAGGCTCCTTCCCTGTAAACTCGATTCTACATAGACATCTTGACAGATTGTTTAGAAATATCTTCAAAACATTTAAAGATATATTTAAAAATTAGGATATATTTAAAAATATTTATTCTTCAAAACAATTATATTTTTGAATTTCGAACCGCCATAATCAATTATGACGAGAAAAATCGTTTTTTCATTTCTGATGCATCATAATTAATTATGACAGTGAAAAATGTCATGTTACAAAATTTTATCACACTTGTGCTTTGAAGGCTTATGCATAATATTACTTCATCAACTTGTACCTTCATATCCAGTATTCTAAGACTCTATCTAGTCTTCAGGAATTATCTTGGATCTTTATCAAATCATATCTTGGGCTTACTTGATTCTTGAATGTTGTTGACTAGAATCATCATCAAAATTATCTCTTAGGAATGTAGGGACATATTTCACATTACCATCAATCTCCCCCTCATTGCTTTTGTGACACCTTTAATACTAACATTCACTTTATTATGATTTATTACTTATTATTGGTTCCTCTTAGTATTTGATTACCAATATACTCTTGTAAAAGTAAAGTACATATTAAATAGAACATACACTTAGTGATTAATATACATATCATTCATAAGTATCAAGTATAACCAGATAGTAAATATACAACAAAATACACCTAACAAGGGTTCACAAGACCAGAGCAGACAAACTAACTATACAACGTAACTAAAGAGAAGATATATTTCGTACGTTCACTAAAATGAAGTATCTTTTGTAGCACTGTAGTGGTATCCGATCAAGTCCTCTACTTAGTACTTGTAGTGATCGTATTTAAACTTTACTTGGAGATGATACCGGGGATAAGTTATGTTCAACGTCACCTATGCAAACATTTCATAACAACAATACATGCATAGAAAGGATAAGATAATTTTTTATTCACTTAGAGCATGCAACTAACATTGAGTTAATTATAAATTACACATACAAACATACTAGCAATCAGTACACAAATGATATGATATTATGAATGCAATGTATCCACTAATCTTTTCTAGGACATATCCTAGTATGCAAGACCATGAGGATCCCAAAACCAATTTCTCTTTTTGTTTTTTTTTTCTAGAAGGATCAGGAGTTTCACTGGAACCTCTCACCGCCTCGTGGTAGTATACTCATAATTACTTGTCCAGCTCAACTGATCATGAGAAACCCTGGGGCTTTAGTCATGATAATCAATCTTGGTAGTGAGAGGCTCACAGCTTAGGTAGCGATATGAGCTCGATCACACTCAATCATCCCTAAGGTTAGCATGGAACCGACCCTGATTTTCCATATCCTCCTCATACACTCAATATCTGACTCATGAACATGATCCATATCCTCCTCATACACTCTTTCAACTTTGTTTTACCTTATTATACTTAAATCACATCTTAACTTCTTCAAAATAATACTAGACTATTTCTTAAAAAAAAATCTAACAGAGTCTCCCCTGTAAATCGGACATTCCCAAAAATTTTTAATACCTGCAAAATAATCAAAAACAGCCCAAACCACTTCTACTTTTCACCAAACCATCCTTCCACCTCATCACATTCATCATCACTCAAAATCATAATTTTCTCAATTTATTTATTTTTCTTAAATAATAATAATAATTGCAAATAATTTCCTCAAAATTATTAAAAATTCATTTTCACTTACAATTACTTGTTTTCTCCTAGATCAAAATTATTCCAATACTTTTGAAAAATATTTATTAATTAAATAAAAATATAAAAATTCACTTCATAATTAAATTATAAAATTCAATTTAATATATCTAAAAAATTAGTTTTCTTTCTCACATAGTTCATTTCTCACACCTTTCCTCCATTCCACCAAATTATACCATGCAATTCTATATGTTAATCCATCTTAACAAAAACATTCCACAATAATTTTCTACTTATCATGCTTCATAACATACATACAATATATCTCAATAATCAATTTAAAACAATTATCATAATACTAACACATGGAAATAGGATAATTTTCAATCTAAATTCATCAATAAATCATATAAAATTACTAATGATTAAGCAATCGATTCAAACAACATTCATAGATGCCTTATAATCATACAAGGTTCCATCCACTCAAGTTGCTCCATTTAGAAGCCATAAAATTCACATAATCTTAAAACTTTAAAAATTCATCAAAAATAGAAATAGCATTCAAATAATTCCAAATAAATTTCTAATTAACTTAAAAGTAAAGGGACTTCTTCTCAATGCTATTTTAAGAAAAAGTGAATTATAAAAATTATCCTACCCCTTACCTTATGTTGTAACTTGGTGAAGAACAATTCTTGATAAAATAATCTATCAAGTCTTTGGGTCTCCTCTTTGCACCTCTAAGTAGCCTCCTACATGCCAATTAAATACCCCAATTAAATCCTTAATTCCAACCATATTAGACCTCTAAAATCTCACCTCCTTCATAGTCTAAAATTCTAAAATTCAAGACTATGGTTCTTTGAGTTATAAAATCATTTCTAGGGCCTAAATTGATGCTAATGGAAGTAATACACTTAGAGTAGGAAGAATCCTAATAACAAATATGGACAAGGTTCAGTATTTCAGAATTTTCTATAGTTATATAAGCTGTTTTGGTATGAGGTCTGAGCTAAAATTTCAATAACTTAATTACCTACAATATTTATGAAGGAAATAAACTCAAATATCCTGTAGAATAAATGTTGTTTTTCAGTTTACAGTGGTTGTTTCCAACATGGCTCCACTACAATATCACTCTGAACATGCCTTGGTAATTTGACTATAAGTCATGCTACACATTAGCTATTGACATGAAACAAATTTATAAATTTCGGGAATATAATTTCCTACTACTTTTATGAAGGAATCAAGTCCTAATTTCACAGGTATAAATCCCAGTAATTCAAAACCCGAGGCTGTTGAAACAGGGCAACCTCTTAACTTCACAGCCATAACACTTGACAGTAAAATGGACATAACTTAAGCTAAAAATATCCGTTTGATGTGAAACAAGTTTCTAAATTTCAATAACTTAAAGGGCTACAACATTTATGAAGATACCAATTCCTAATTCTGTTCACACAAGTCCCAGAATGCAATGAACAGTGACCTACGAATTAGGGTTCTTAAGGTTTTTAGTTTAATCACTTCTAGTCCTCAATTCTAAGTATTATTCTAGTGTCCTAAGTGTAAAACTTACAATAACACTCTTTCCACTCCCATTCAAGCTTAGCCAAGTAAGGAAAAAATTGAAAATGCACCTTTTGAAAAATAAAATCGTAGAAATGTAGAGGAGATTGAGAGAAACAAACTTACCTCTTGGAACTTCTCAAGAAAATCAATATTCCCCCCTCAAGATCAAGCTTCAAAGTGAGGAGGGTTTGAGAGAAAGAGAGAAATGAGAGAAAGGGAGAACCTACGAGAATTGCGAGATAGAATGTCTTTTTAAAAGTCAAAATCTAATTTTTTAGATATATTATTATTTTATTTTCTTTTTTCTTTTTTTCTATTCAAAAAATTTTCAGAAAATCACAAATAATCTAACAAACATAAAACTCTATAGTCACTTTCCCCAATTACTAATAATTTAATTATTAAAATTTTGACAAAAATTTTGTTAAAATTTAACAAATCGAGGGATACTTAGGATGCTACAACTCTCGCCCCCTTAAATAAATTTCGTCCTCGAAATTTGTTTACCTTATGGGAAAAGATGAGGGTGAGATTCCCTCATTTTGCTCTCTAACTCCCACGTTGCATCTTCATCACCTATTCCACTCCATACGACCTTAACTAGAAGTATATCTTTTCCACGTAAGTGTTTCATCCTTTGATCCACAATACACGCAGGTGGTGCTTCATAAGTTAGATTATCCTTCAATTGTACTGTATCGAGTTCAATGATGTGAGAAGGATCAGAAATATACTTCCTGAGTTGTGAGACATGAAAAACATTATGGAGGTTTGAAAGAATTGGAGGTAAGGCTATTTGATAAGCCACATGGCCAATCTTTTTCAGAATTTGGTAAGGACCAATAAATTTTGGGGTGAGTTTTCGAGATTTCAGAGCTCTTCCAACTCCAGTAGTAGGCGTAACTCTCAGGAATACATGGTCACCCTCTTCAAATTCCAACGACTTTCTCCTCTTGTCATAATAACTCTTTTGTCTACTCTGTGTTGTCTTCATCTTTTCTTGAATGGTCTTCACTTTATCAGTAGTTTGTTGCACAATTTCTGGTCCCAAAATAAGATTCTCTCCTGTGTCATACCAGCATAAAGGTGTCCTACACTTCCTTCCATAAAGAGCTTCATATGGTTCCATCCCAATACTTGTATGAAAACTATTATTGTAGGTGAATTCAATCAAATGCAGAGACTTGCCCCAAGTATCCTTGAATTCCATAATGCAAGATCGTAGAAGGTCTTCAAGAGATTGAATTGTTCTTTCTGACTGTCCATCCGTCTGTGGATGATAAGCTGAACTCAATCGAAGCTTTGTTCCTAATGCTTGTTGCAAACTTCCCCAGAACTTGGAAGTAAAACGTGGATCTCTGTCAGATACAATACTTGAAGGTACATCGTGTAACCTCACTATCTCCTTAAGATATACTTGTGTCAATTTTTCCAATGAATAACGAATGTTGATAGGTAGAAAATGCGCTGACTTGGTCAATCTATCAATAATTACCCAATTGCATCATATCTTGTAGGAGTTCTTGGCAATCCAGTTACGAAATTCATTGTTATGCTGTCCCATTTCCATTATGGGATATCCAAAGATTGTAACATTCCCGTGGGCCTTTGATGTTCAACCTTTACTTTCTGACATACCAAACAAGATGCTACGTACTCTACCACTGATCTTTTCATTCCTGACCACCAAAATAACTTCTTCAAATCTTGTACATCTTAGTAGTTCCTATGTGAATACTCAACTTACTCTTGTGGGCTTCCTCTAAAATCATCTTCTTGATTTCATCATCTTGCGGAATACAAATTCGATCTCTGAATTTCAAAATTCCATCTGTGTCTTCCTGAAAATCGTTTTCTTTTCCTTGAGATACCAAAGTCTTCTTGCCTTGCAAAAATTCATCTATTAATTGTGCTGCCTTAACTTATTCAAGAAAATTGCTAGTTATCTTCAAAGTTCCAAACTTAAAACTTTTGGGAGTTATCTCCATAGCTAAATTCAAATCTCTCAATTTTTCCACCAAGTCCAATTCTCTGACCATCATTGCTGACATATACAAAGACTTTCGGCTTAAAGCATCTGCCACTACATTGGCTTTCCCGGGGTGATAATGAAGTTCAAAGTCATAGTCCTTTAAAAATTCTATCCACCGACGTTGCCTCATATTCAACTCTTTTTGATCAAACAAATACTTAAGACTCTTATGGTCACTGAAAACTTCAAATCTTGCACCGTATAGATAGTGTCTCCAAATCTTCTATGCAAACACCACAGTTGCCAACTCAAGATCATGTGTAGGGTAATTTACTTCATGCGGTCTCAACTGCCTTGAAGCATATGCCACTACATTTCTACTTTTCATTAATACACAGCCTAACCCTTGCTTCGATGCATCACAATACACTTCAAAATTCTCATGAGGGTTTGGAAGTATCAATATTGGAGCAGAAGTCAATTTATCTTTCAACTTTTGAAAATTCTCCTCACACTGACTCGTCCATACAAAGGGTTGTCCTTTACACGTCAACTTGGTCAAAGGTAAGGCTATCTTTGAGAATCCCTCAATGAATCTCCTATAATAACCAGCTAGACCCAAAAATCTACGAATCTCAGTAATACTCTTTGGTCTTTCCCATTGCAATACAGTTTCCACTTTCATCGGATCTATAGAAATGCCATCTTTATTAATCACATGACCTAAATAACTCACCTTCTCCAACCAAAACTCACACTTTTCCAACTTAGCATACAACTGCTTCTCCTTCAAAACTTCCAACACTGCTTGGAGATGTTCTACATGTTCTTCCTTGGTCTTAGAATAAATCAAAATGTCATCAATGAATACTACCACAAACTTATCCAAATATGGATGAAAGATCCTATTCATGTAATCCATGAATATCGCAGGAGAATTAGTCACACCAAATGGCATAACCAAATATTCATTGTGTCCATATCGGGTCCTGAAAGTAGTCTTCGGTATGTCCTTTGGCTTAACCCTAATCTGATGATATCCTGACTTCAAATCAATCTTGGAAAATATAGTTGCACCTCTCAGTTGATCCATCAAATCATCAATTCTTGGTAAAGGATACTTATTCTTGATTGTAACCTTTTTTAGTTGACGATAATCCACACACAATCTCATTGTTTCATCTTTCTTCTTCACCAACAGCACTGGAGCACCCCAAGGAGAAACGCTTGGTCTCACAAACTGCTTTTCCAACATCTCTTCTAATTGCTTCTTCAATTCTGACAATTCCAATGGTGACATTCTATACGGAGCTATTAAAATAGGTTCGGCTCCAGGGATCAAATCTATTGCAAATTCAACTTCTCGTTCTGGTGGTAATCCAGGAATATCATCCGAAAATACTTCAGGGTAGTCACACACAATAGGCAGATTCTCTATTCTAAATTCCTTCTCTCCTTTTAGAGAGAGTAACACCATACATAACTGCACTCCCTCTTTCAAAGAAGCATTAACTTGGCTCGCAGTTAGAAATCTCAAATTCTCTGATGATGGGTTCAAGGATTCACCAAAAGCTATGGTTTTAGTGTGGCAGTCTAACAGAACATGGTTGGTAGATAGCCAATCTAGTCCTAGGATGATTTCTAAATCAGGGAGAGGCAAACAAAACAAAATTGCAGAAAGATTTCTACTTTCAACAACAATAGGACAATTCAAACAAGCCTTGGCAATAACTATAGGAGTACCGCCAGGAGTAGAAACAAACAAGTCATATGGCAAAGCAATAACAGGTAATTGCAATCGTCTCACACAAGCTTTAACAATAAAAGAATGAGACGCTCCAGAATCATACAATACATTTAGGATATTCCCATTTATGAGACATTTACCCTGTATCATAGAGTCAGATTGAGATGCCTTTTTGCCACTCATTGCAAAAACTTTTCCTTGTGTCCTTGGCCTCCCAGGTTGGTTACTGCTAACCCTGTTGCCACTGCTACTACCAGCATGACTCTTAAAATTGTTGTTCTCCTTCTTCCACTCAGGGTAATCACGAATAATGTGACCTTGCTTTCCACACTTAAAACAATTATAGTTCTTTTTCGGGCAATCTCGTGCAAGATGTGGTCCTTCACAAATAAAACATTTTCCACTGAATCCACTTGATCTACTTGAACTTCCCATTGGTGGTTGATACCCACTTCCTCCATATGAGAATCTTTGCTGCCTTTGAGAAGGTTGGTAAGGTTTTACTTTATCATAGGATTGTCCTTTTCTCTGTAGAAAATTTTGCTGAGGTCCTGAATTTTTGCAATGTGCCTGTTTCACCTTAGCATCATCCTCATAAATACAACATCTATTTACGAGTGTTGGGAAATGAGTAATCTCCTGGTATCCTATTGCCAGCTTGATGTCAGGACGAACCCACTTTCAAACTTAGTGCATCATGAGCGATCATCACCATTATTGTTGAAATACGGACAGTACTTAGATAATTCATCAAACCTTGCCGCGTATTCCCCTACAGACATACCTCCTTGCTTCAAATTCAGGAATTCCACTTCCTTCCTCCTTCTCAAATCTTCAGGAAAATACTTTTCTAAAAATCTCTGCTTAAATACTTCCAAATTGATTGCTCATCCTGCCTCCTCCAATTGTTGTCTAGTGTACCTCCACCAGTGTTCAGCTTCCCCTTGAAATAAATAAACTGCAAATGTAACCTTACTGGCATCTGGACAATTCATTGCTATGAACATCTTCTCTAACTCCTCAATCCATAACTGGGCTCCATCTAGATTAAAGCCACCTTTGAACTTTGGAGGGTTGTTCTTCATAAAACTTTCTAGACTATGAGTATCAACTTGTCCTACCGGTTGTCTCTCTAACACTTCAACCATTCTTTCTAGCAATTCATTCAAAAGAGCATTACCACGTCCTATGCCTCTTCCTGCCATCACTTCCTGCAATCACAAATTCAATCAATCTCCTCTATATATGTGAAGTAAAACTAGATAAACCAAGAATTACTCTACATTACAGATCTCACATCACTACTTTCTATCGAAAACAACAATACAAGAGCACACAGACAAGCATATTAGGCTTTTCCTCAGGCCTATAGGAAAGAACTGCTCTAATACCACTAATTGTGACACCTTTAATACCAACATTCACTTTATTATGATTTATTACTTATTATTGGTTCCTCTTAGTATTTTATTACCAATACACTCTTGTAGAAGTAAGGTACACATTAAATAGAACATACACTTAGTGATTAATATACATATCATTCATAAGTATCAAGTATAACCAGATAGTAAATATACACAAAGTCATCCCAAAATACACCTAACAAGGATTCACAAGACTAGAGCAGACAAACTAACTATACAACCTAACTAAAGAGAAGATATATTTCGTACGTCCACTAAAATGAAGTATCTCTTGTAGCACTGTAGTGGTATCTGATCAAGTCCTCTACTTAGTACTTGTAGTGATCGTATTTAAACTTTACTTGGAGATGATATCGGGGATGAGTTGTGTTCAACGTCACCTATGCAAACATTTCATAACAACAATACATGCATAGAAAGGGTAAGATAATTTAATATTCACTTAGAGCATGCAACTAACATTGAGTTAATTAGAAATTACACATACAAACATTCTAGCAATCAGCACACAAATGATATGATATTATGAATGCAATGTATCCACTAATCTTTTCTAGGACACATCCTAGTATGCAAGACCATGGGGATCCCAAAACCACTTTCTCTTTCTGTTTTTTTTTCGAGAAGGATCAAGAGTTTTACTGGAACCTCTCACCGCCTCGCGGTAGTATACTCATAATTACTTGTCCAGCTCAACTGATCATAAGAAACCTTTGGGCTTTAGTCAGGATAATCAAGCTTGGTAGTGAGAGTCTCACAGCTTAGGTAGCGAGCCTAAGCCACATATGAGCTCGATCACACTCAATCATCCCCAAGGTTAGCATGAAACCGACCCTGATTTTCCATATCCTCCTCATACACTCAATATCTGACTCATGAACATGATGCATGACTTATCATAACTTCTTCACACTCTTTCAACTTTGTTTTACCTTATTATACTTAAATCACATCTTAACTTCTTCAAAATAATACTAGACTATTTCTGAAAAAAAATCTAACAGAGTCTCCCCTGTAAATTGGACATTCCCAAAATTTTTTAATACTTGCAAAATAATCAAAAAAGCCCAGACCACTTCTACTTTTCACCAAACCATCCTTCCACCTCATCATATTCATCATCACTCAAAATCATAATTTTCTCAATTTTAATTTATTTTTCTTAAATAATAATAATAATTGCAAATAATTTCCTCAAAATTATTAAAAATTTATTTTCACTTACAATTACTTGTTTTCTCCTAAATCAAAATTATCCAATACTTTTGAAAAATATTTATTAATTAAATAAAAATATAAAAATTCACTTCATAATTAAATTATAAAATTCAATTTAATATATCTAAAAAATTAGTTTTCTTTCTCACATAGTTCATTTCTCACACCTTTACTCCATTCCACCAAATTATACCATGAAATTTTATATGTTAATCCATCTTAACAAAAATATTCCACAATAATTTTCTACTTATCATGCTTCATAACATACATACAATATATCTCAATAATCAATTTAAAACAATTATCATAATACTAAACATAGAAATAAGATAATTTTCAATCTAAATTCATCAATAAATCATATAAAATTACCTATGATTAAGCAATCGATTCAAACAACATTCATGGATGCCTTATAATCATACAAGGTTCCATACACTCAAGTTTCTCCATTTAGAATCCATAAAATTCACATAATCTTAAAACTTTAAAAATTCATCAAAAATAGAAATAACATTCAAATAATTCGAAATAAATTTCTAATTAACTTAAAAGTAAAGGGACTTCTTCTCAATGCTATTTCAAGCAAAAGTGAATTATAAAAGTTATCATACCCCTTACCTTATGTTGTAACTTGGTGAAGAGCAACTTTTGATCAAATAATCTATCAAGTCTTTGGGTCTCCTCTTTGCACCTCTAAGTAGCCTCCTACATGCCAATTAAATACCCCAATTAAATCCTTAATTCCAACCATATTAGACCTCTAAAATCTCACCTCCTTCATAGCCTAAAATTCTAAAATTCAAGACTATGGTTCTTTGAGTTATAAAATCATTTCTAGGGCCTAAATTGATGCTAATGGAAGTAATACACTTAGAGTAGGAAGAATCCTAATAACAAATATGGATAAGGTTCAGTATTTCAGAATTTTCTAGAGTTATATAAGTTGTTTTGGTATGAGGTCTGAGTCAAAATTTCAATAACTTAATTATCTACAATATTTATGAAGGAAATAAATTCAAATACCCTGTAGAATGAATGCAATTTTTCAATTTACAGTGGTTGTTTCCAACATGGCTCCACTACAATAATACTCTGAACATGCCTTGTTAATTTGACTATAACTCATGCTACACATAAGCTATTGACATGAAGCAAATTTCTAAATTTCGGGAATATAATTTCCTACTACTTTTATGAAGGAATCAAGTCCTAATTTCATAGGTATAAACCCCAGTAATTCAAAAACCGAGGCTGTTGAAACAGGGCAACCTCTTAACTTCACAACTATAACACTTGACAGTAAAATGGACATAAATTGAGCTAAAAATATCCGTTTGATGTGACAAAATTTCTTAAATTTCGATAACTTAAAGAGCTACAACTTTTATGCAGACACAAATTCCTAATTCTGTTCACACAAGTCCCAGAATTCAATGAACAATGACCTACGAATTAAGGTTCTTAAGGTTTTTAGCTTAATCACTTCTAATCCTCAATTCTAAGTATTATTCTAGTGTCCTAGGTGTAAAACCTACAATAACACTCTTTTCACTCTCATTCAAGCTTATCCAAGTAAGGAAAAAATTGAAAATGCACAATTTTGAAAAATAAAATCGTAGAAATGTAGAGGAGATTGAGAGAAACAAACTTACCTCTTGGAGCTTCTCAAGAAAATCAATATTCCCCCCTCCAAATCAAGCTTCAAAGTGAGGAGGGTTTGAGAGAAAGAGAGAAATGAGAGAAAGGGAGAATCTAAGAGAATTGCAGCTAGAATGTCTTTTTAAAAGTCAAAATCTAATTTTTTAGATATATTATTATTTTATTATATTTTTTTCTTTTTTTTATTCCAGAAAATTTCTAAAAAATCACAAATAATCTAACAAACATAAAACTCTATAGTCACTTTCCTCAATTCCTAATAATTTAATTATTAAAATTGACAAAAAGTTTATTAAATTTTAACAAATCAGGGATACTTAGGATGTTACAGACTTTCATCTTTGATCTTATTAGGGTAACTCATGATAATCAACTATGTTGAATATAGAAGAAATAAGGTTTGAAATTAATCTCCCTTGTTTATAAATCACACATAGGGTAGTCTATTTATAATAGAGAGATACAACTTAAAAGAGTAACTGAAAGTAACAGAATAAACGAGAAGATATTGTTTGATATTGTGGTTAAAAATATCTAACAATATCTTAACAATATCAAAGTAAATCTAAACAATATCTAAATAATATCTAAACAATATCTAACACTCCCCTCAAGCTTGGAACATACAAATCGTATGTGCCAAGCTTGTTGTAACACCCTACCTTATAAACCTTCTATTAGAAGAATTAATAATTTTTAGCGGAATATTTTTTTTTATAAAACTAATAATAATATTTCCCTCATACATAATATTAATATATTAAACAAATGCATTAATCGTAAAAATAAACTTTAACATGTAAATTTTCAATAACTCATTCCCGCATTTCATCATTTTAGAAAGTACTAAAAGTAAACATTAATAATTACATATATATAAAACACTAGTACAGTCCTTCAAAATATTAGGGATAACATTGAGATAATTTCCTACAGAGCAGCAAACTATATGTAACATCCCGATTCTCAATACCCCTGGTTTGTTAAATTTTGACAAAATCTTTGTCAAACTTTTAATAATTAAATTATTAAGAATTGGGTAAAAAGAAACTGTAGAGTTTGATGTTTGTTAGATTATTTGTGTTTTTCTAGAATTTTTCTAGAATTTTTAGAAAATACTTAAAATTGATCCGTTTAGCGAGCAATCTGGACCTCTGATAGTAATTATATGATTTAGGGTTGAAATTGAAAGAGTATGGACTTAACAATTTTAATTATCACATTTAGAAATTATTGCTTTCTTGTATGCATTGAGTGTGGGTACATTAAAAGTTTATTATGTGTATAAATAAACAAGAAACATATGATGGTTAATATGGTTTGGAGTGATGTTGGAGTTTTAGGGGTTGTGGGTTCAAATCTTGGCTAGGGTAATAAGGAGAAAATAAAAATATTTTTTTTGTAATATAATGCGTTGAGCGCACGGAAATCCGCTGAGCGGATTGTAAGTCGAAATCTTATTACTTGCGGCCTCATATCCACTGAGCGCACTAGAAATGCGTTGAGCGGATTATGTCTGTTAATCGATCAACAGATTTTTTAATCGACTAAAACAGAGAGTTTTGAGATCCGCTGGGCGCATCAGAAATGCGCTGAGCGGATTATTAGGTGAAATATTGACTTTAAAAATACAGAGTGTCATTATTCTGTACTCTGTAACCTAGTTCCTTATTTCTCTCTTTCTCTCAAAAGTTTTCTTACCTTCAAGCGTCATTTTGAGGGAGAAATCTTGGTTTTCTTGAGAAGCTCCAATAGGTAAGTTGGTTTATCTCAATCTCCTCTACATTTCTACCGTTTTATTTTTCAAGACGGTGCCTTTTCTATTTTTCTCCTCACTTAGCTCAACTTGAATGGATGTAGGAAGAAGGTTATTGTAGGTTTTACACCTAGAATACTAGAATGATGCTTAAAATTGAGGATTAGAAGTTGTTAAGCTAAAAACTTTAAGAGCCCTAGTTCGTAGGTACTATTCATTGAATTTTGGGGACTTGTGTGAACAGAATTAGGAATTGATATCTTCATGAAAGTTGTAGCCCTTTAAGTTTTCGAAATTTAGAAACTAGTTTTACATTAAATAGATATTGGTAGCTCAAGTTATACCCATTTTACTGTCAAGTGTTCTAGCTGTGACGTTAAGATGTTGCCCTGTTTCAACAGCCTCGATTTTTGAATTACTGGGATTGATACGTATGAAATTAGGACTTGATTCCTTCATAAAAGTTGTAGGAAATTATATCCCCGAAATTTAGAAATTTGTTTCATGTCAATAGCTTTTGTTTAGCATGAGTTATAGTCAAATTACCAAGGCATGTTCAGAGTGTTATTGTAATTGAGCCTAGTTGGAAACAACCACTGAAAACTGAAAACTGCATCTATTCTATAGGGTATTTGAATTTATTTCCTTCATCAATATTGTAGGTAATTAAGTTATTGAAATTTTGGCTCAAATCTCATGCCAAAAAAACTTATATAACTCTAGAAAATTTAGAAATACTAAACCTTGTTCATGTTTGCTATTAGGATTTTTCCTACTCTAAGTGTATATAAAATAGGATAATTTTCTAAGTTAATTGTAAGCTGAATGTGAGCTTAAAATATTATTAGAAATGGATTAGTAATACAAAGTGAATTTTAAATTCTCATGAGATAGAATCATAGAAATATAAGATTCTAACTAGCATTTTATTACGTATATAGATTTTGCTGAAACACAACATCAAGCTTTGAAAGGAATAAGTGTGAACGTATCAGGTAAGGGGTGGGCTATATAGTAAGGATTACATCATAAACTTGTTTGACCTTATTTGTTGAATTTGTCTAAATTTGTTATGATTGATCATTTTGATTTTATTATATGCTTGGTTGTGAAAGTGATCATGAATTGCTTACGTGTATGATGATGTAAAATACATGTTTGGTATTCTATTATGATATGTATGGTCTTTGAGTGAGCATTTATATGCATGGTGGTTTTTCATGAGAAAATTCATTGAAAATTAAATTGAAAGAATTGGATGATGGGTTGTGAACCCTTTTTGAACTGTATTGGAAGTTTTCTCGCTTGTAACGAGTGATTGGAAATTTTTGGGAAGTCTCAGTACATGGGGAAACTCGTCAAATTTTTGGATTTGGAAAAATGTGAATTTCTAAGAAAAACCACTTAGGGACTCATACATTACTCATTTGAAAATGGTGATTTGTGAAATCCGGGAATCGGAGATTATGGAATCTCGAGAATACGATAGGGAGGCCCCGAGGGAGGACTTGAGGATAGGAAGGGTAGTGGTTGGAGGCCCCAAAGACCCGGGCTCGCTACTCGTTGTCGGGGATCCCACTGTACAAACTCTACTATACCTGACCGTGCTCTTACCGTATATAAATGGTCAGTGAGCTACTGGGTTTATATTTGAGCATGGGTCTCAACAATCCCGTGGGTGGATTTTCCATGCCTAGTAGTGTCAACTCCTGGCTACCCCAGTATTGATTTGAGAAATCATTCGGGCCCGCATGCATAAACATTTTAGAAAACATATTAGGATCATGCATCATTAACATCAATCAGTTGGAATTTGATTGACTTGTGAATGTTTATGATGTTGATTTTAAAATGATGTATGAATTGTTGCTCACCCTCTTGTCTTTTCGTTTTCTTTATTTCTTTTGTGCTTGCGGTACTCGTTGGACTCGATCGGTCATTGTTTGAAGAAAGGGAGATGGCACTGATTCCACACCCGATGAGTATGATACTCATACTCATTAGCTTGGGAGCCACAATGATGGCAACATGTATTGGGATAAACATATCTAAACTTTTATAGATAGTCTTTTGTAGTATATAGACCTACATGGTACTCGAGTAATATTCACTGTTTTGTGTAGTTAACTGCTCTGTAGGAAGTATCCCCAATGTTGCCTTAATATTTTGGAGGACTGTACTAATATTTTATTTATATGTAATTATGAATGTTTACTTTTAGTACTTTTTAAAATGATGAAATGCAGGAATGCATTATTGAAAATTTATGTATATTAATATTATGTACAAGGGAAAGATTATTATCGGTTAAAAAAAAATTATGCTAAAAAAATTATTAATTCTTCTGATTGAGGGTTTACAAGGGAAATAAAGAAAACAGAAAGACAAGAGGGTGAGCAACAATTCATACATCATTTCAAAATCAACATGATAAACATTCACAAGTCAATCAAATTCCAAATGATTGATGTTAATGAAGCATGATCATAATATGTTTTCTAAAATGTTTATGCATGCGGGCCTAAATCATTACTCAAATCAGTACTAGGGTAGCTAGGAGTTGACACTACTAGGCATGGAAAATCCACCCACGGGATTGTTGAGACCCATGCTCAAATATAAACCCAGTAGCTCACTGACCATTGATATACGGTAAGAGCACAGTCAGGTACAAGAGAGTTTGTACAGTGGGATCCCCGACAATAGGTAGCGAGCCTGGGTCTTTTTGGGCCTCTAACCACTACCCTTCCTATCCTCAAATCCTCCCTCAGGGCCTCCCTATCGTATTCTCAGAGTCCATAATCTCTGATTCCCCAGATTTCACAAATCACCATTTTCAGATGAGTAATGTTTGAGTCCCTAAGTGGTTTTTCTTAGAAATTCACATTTTTCCAAAAATTTTGACAGAGTTTCCCCTGTAATACGGACTTCCATAAAATTTCCAATCACCTGTTCCAAGCAAAAAACTTCCAATACAGTTCAAAAAGGGTTCACAACCCATCATCCAATTCTTTCAATTGAATTTTCAATGAATTTTCTCATGAAAAACCACCATGCATATAAATGCTCACTCAAAGACAATACATATCATAATAGAGTACCAAGCATGTATTTTACACGATCATACACGTAAGCAATTCATGATCACTTTCACAACCAAGCATATAATGAAATCAAAATTATAAATCATAACAAATTTATACAAATTCAACAAATAAGGTCAAACAAGTTTATGATGTAATCCTTACTATATAGTCCACCCCTTACCTGATACGTTCACACTTATTCTTTTCAAAGTTTGATGTTGTGTTTCATCAAAATCTATATACGTAATAAAATGCTAGTTAGAATCTTATATTTCTATGATTCTTTCTCATGAGAATTTAAATTCACTTTGTATTGCTAATCCATTTTTAATAATATTTTAGGCTCACATTCACCTTACAATTAACTTAAAAAAATTATCCTATTTTGTATACAAGTAGGAAAAATCCTAGTAGCAAACATGAACAAGGTTTAGTATTTCTAAATTTTCTAGAATTATATAAGTTGTTTTGGCATGAGATTTGAGCCAAAATTTCAATAACTTAATTACCTACAATATTGATGAAGGAAATAAATTCAAATACCCTATAGAATAGATGCAGTGTTCAGTTTTCAATGGTTATTTCCAACAGGGCTCAATTACAATAACACTCTAAACATGCCTCGGTAATTTGACTATAACTCATGCTACACATAAGCTATTGACATGAAACAAATTTCTAAACTTCGGGGATATAATCTTCCACAACTTTTATGAAGGAATCAAGTCCAAATTTCACACGTATCAATCTCAGTAATTCAAAAACCTAGGCTGTTGAAACAGAGCTACCTCTTAACGTCATAACTAGAACACTTGACAGTAAAATGGGCATCACTTGAACTACAAATATCGGTTTAATGTGAAACCACTTACTAAATTTCGAAAACTTAAAGGGGTACAACTTTCATGAAGATACCAATTCCTAATTCTAATCACACAAGTCCCAAAAATTCAATAAATAGTACCTACGAATTAGGGTTCTTAAAGTTTTTAGCTTAACCACTTCTAATCCTCAATTTTAAACATTATTCTAGTATCCTAGGTGTAAAACCTACAATAACACTCTTCCTACTCTCATTCAAGCTCAGTCAAGTGAGGAGAAAAATAGAAAATGCACCGTTTTGAAAAATAAAACGGTAGAAATGTAGAGGAGATTGAGATAAACCAACTTAACCCTTGGAGCTCCTCAAAAAAATCAAGATTTTCCCGTCAAAATCAAGCTTAAATTTAAGAAAAGGTTTGAAAGAAAGAGAGAAATGAGGAAACTACGGCTGTAGAGAGAAGGGCACTCCTAAGGGCACTCATTTTTAAAAGTCAACTTTCTAATTCACCTAAATTTCCGAAACACAATCCGCTCAGCGTATTTTTGATGCGTCCAGCGGATTACATTACCAAAAATTTATCCATTATTTTCTTCTTTTTGCTCTAGTCAAGATTTGAACCTACAACCCCTAAGACTCAAACATCACTCCAAACCATATCAACCATCGTATATTTCTTTTCAACTTATACACATATTAAACTTTTAATGTACCCACACTCAATACATACAAGAAAACAATAATTTCTAAATGTGATAATTAAAATTGTTAAGTCCATACTCTTTCAATTTCAACCCTAAATCATATAATTACTATCAGGCGGCCAGTTGCCCGCGAAACGAATCAATTTTAAGTATTTTATAAAAATTCCAGAAAATCATAAATAATCTAATAAACATAAAACTCTACATTCACTTTACCCAATTCTTTATAATTTAATTATTAAAATTTTGACAAAGATTTTGTCAAAATTTAACAAACCAGGGGTATTGAGAATCAGGATGTTACAACTCTCCTCCTCCTCCCTTAAATAAATTTCGTCCTCGAAATTTGCGTACCTGAAAGGAACAATTGAGCATAAGATTCTCTCATCTTTTCCTTTAACTCCCAAGTAGCATCTCCATCTCCTGCTCCACTCCAAATAACTTTAACCAAAACTATTTTCTTTTCCACGGAGTTGCTTAATCCTTCGATCAGCGATTTGGATAGGCGGTGTTTCATAAGTAAGATTGTCTCTAATTTGGATAATGTCTGGTTCAAGTATATGAGAAGGGTCTGAAATATACTTTCGTAATTGTGACACATAAAAAACATTGTAGATGTTAGAAAGAAAAGGAGGTAGAGCTACTTGATAAGCTATTAGACCAATCGTCTTCATTATTTGGTACGGGCCAATAAACTTAGGCGTGAGTTTCCTTGACTTCATTGCTCGTCCAACCCCAGTTGTAATGTGACTCGCAAGAAAACATGATCTCCTTCTTGAAACTCTAGAGGCTTTCTCCTTTTGTCATAATAACTTTTTTGTTGACTTTGAGTTGCTATCATCTTCTCTTGAACTAATTTAATCTTCTCTGTGGTCTGTTGCACTAATTCTGGACCTAGAAGTAAGTTTTCACCTGTCTCGAACCAACATAATGGTGTTCGGCATTTCCTTCCATAATGAGCTTCAAACGGGGCCATCCCAATGCTAGCGTGAAAACTATTGTTGTATGTAAATTCAATCAGTGGTAAGAACTTATCCCAACTTCCTTTGTGATCCAACACACAAGCTCGTAGTAGGTCCTCCAAAGATTGAATGGTTCGTTCTGATTGTCCATCAGTCTGAGGATGATAAGCAGAACTTAGCCGAAGCTTTGTCCCAAGAGCTTGATGTAAACTTGTCCAGAACCTTGAGGTGAAACGAGGGTCTCTATCTGACACAATACTAGCATGTATGCCATGCAATCTTACCACGTCCTTAATGTACAATTGAGTAAGCTTCTCCAAGGAATAACGAATATTGATGGGAATAAAATGAGCAGATTTCATCAATCTGTCAACTATTACCCACACAGAATCATGACCAGTTGGTGTTCGAGGTAATGAAGTTACAAAATCCATAGCTATGCTATCCCATTTCCATTCCGGCACATCTAATGATTGTAACATCCCTGATGGTCTTTGATGTTCTACTTTGGCTTTTTGACACACCAAGCAAGCTGTAACATACTCTGCCACTTCCTTTTTCATCCCAAGCCACCAGATTATTTTCTTCAAATCTTGATACATCTTTGTTGTTCCAAGATGAATACTCATGTTACTCTTATGTGATTCCTCCAAAACGGTCTTTCAAATTCCTGACAAGAAGGAATACAAATTCGTCCTTTGAAACGTAAGATTCCATCTGTCCCTTCCACAAATTCTATTTCTTTCCCTTGTTTAACTAATTCCTTCTTCTCATAGAGAAAAATATCCTCTAATTGAGCTTCTTGTGCTTGTTGTAGAAAATCACTAGTGATAGTGAGAGTACCACATGTAACACTTTTGAAACTAAACTCAATTGCTAAATTCAGACTTTGGAATTCTTTGATCAATTCCATTTCTCTTATCATCATAAATGTTGCATGTAAAGATTTTCTACTAAGTGCATCTGCAACTTCATTCCCTTTTCTGGGATGATACTACAATTCAAACTCATAGTCTTTCAAAAATTCCATCCACCATCTTTGACACATATTCAATTCCTTTTGATCAAAGAGATATTTCAGGCTCTTATGATCACTCTACACTATGAATTTTGCTCCATACAAATAGTGTCTCCAAATATTCAGATCAAACACTACTGCAGCTAATTCTAAATCATGGGTGGGATAATTTATCTCATGTGGTCGCAGTTGTCGAGAAGCATACGCCACTGCCTTTCTATCTTGCATCAACACACAACCCAATCCCAATTTAGATGCATCACAATACACTTCAAAGTTCTTGTTAGGTTCTGGTAAAATTAACACCGGTGAGAAAGTAAGACGATTTTTCAATTCTTGAAAGCTAGTCTCACATTTTGGGGTCCACACAAAAGATTACCCCTTTCGTGTCAACTTGGTTAATGGATAAGCTAATCGAGAAAAACCTTCAATAAACTGTCGATAGTATCCTGCTAATCCTAAAAATCTCCTTATTCTAGTGACAGTTCTTGGTTGTTCCCACTTCAAGACCGCCTCAACCTTAGCTGGATCAACAACTATCCCTTCTTCATTAATGACATGTCCAAGAAAATTCACTTCATTTAGCCAGAACTCGCACTTGGATAATTTTGCATACAATTGTTTTTGCCTCAAGATTTGCAGCACAGTTCTTAAGTGTTCAACATGCTCCTCCTTGATCTTTGAGTATATAAGGATGTCATCAATGAAAACAACTACAAACTTATCCAGAAAAGGGTGAAAAATCTGATTCATATAGTCCATGAACACAGCTGGAGCATTTGTCACTCCAAAAGGCATAACCAAATACTCGTAGTGTCCGTAGCGTGTTCTAAAAGCAGTCTTTGGTATATCCTCAAATCGTACTCTAATATGATGATACCCCGATCTTAAATCAATCTTTGAAAATATTTTTGCCCCGCGTAGTTGATCTATCAAATAATCTATTCTTGGTAATCGGTATTTATTCTTTATTGTCACCTTATTTAGTTGTCTGTAGTCAACACATAGCCGCATACTCCCATCCTTCTTTTTCACCAAAAGTACTGGTGCTCCCCACGGTGACACACTCGGCCTAACAAATTGCTTCTCCAAAAGTTCTTCTAACTGCTTTTTAAGTTCAGATAGTTCCAATGGAGACATTCTATATGGGGCTATGGAAATAGGTCCTGCTTCTGGTACCAAATCAATACTGAATTCTAATTCTCATTCTGGGGGTAATCCTAGAATATCATCAGGAAAAACTTCAGGATATTCTCTCACTATTGGCACATCAACCAACTTTTCTTCCTTTCCTTCTACCAATAAAGACATTACAAATCCCTGAACTTCCTTCAATGAAACATCTTCATAATTGGCACTTTGAATCCTTGACTTCTCAGAATTATTTTGCTCAAAATCTCTAAACACGATAATCTTTTTACAACAGTCTATAATGACATGGTTGTCAGATAACCAGTCCAATCCCAAAATAACCTCCAGTCCTTTTAAAGGAAGGCAGAAGAGATTCACTACAAAATTTATACCATTTATACTAATGGGACACTCCCAACATGCTTTTGCAGTGATAATAGGATCATTACCCGGGGTATGCACCGACAAATCAAATGACAATGCTATAGTAGGCAAATCTAAACGTTCCACACAACTATAAGAAATAAATGAATGTGATGCGCCTGAATCAAACATCACAGATAAAGGAGTATCTCAGATAATACATGTACCTCCAATCATCATGTCAGAGTTAGATACTTTTTCTGCGCTCATTGCAAAAACTTTACCATGAGCTTTTGGCCTGCTAGCTACCCCTCCACCAGGATTTCGGTTGTGATAGTTTCCATTGCCTCATCTCCTTCCTTCTTAATCATCGGGTGGTCACGCGACATATGTCCAGGCTTGTTATAACTAAAGCATATTAACAGTTTTACTGGGCAATCTTTTCTGTAGTGTTCTCCTCCACAAGAAAAGCATTTTCCTCTTGGTGAGGCTGACATATAGTTTTCACTATTACCACGATTCTGAGAAAAATCAATTGTGGGTCCCCTATGATGTTGTTGTCTCTGATAGGATTTTCCTCTTCCAAATCCTCTCCTTTGATTGCGTTGAGGCCCATAGTTCTTCGTTCCTGAAGACTCAGAACGTTGTTCTCGAAACTTAACAATCCTTGCTTTATGGTCTTCTTCAAAAATCCTGCATCTGTTCACCAATGTAGGAAACTCTTGAATTTCCTGCATTTTTATGGCTTCCTTAATCTCAGGGCGAATTCCATTGACAAACTTCTCACACCTTGACCTCTCGTTGATGGCATTGTGGTAGTGGGGATGATATCGTAAAAGTTCTTCAAACTTTGCCGCGTACTCTCCTACATTCATGGATCCTTGTGTCAGTGCCAAGAACTCCATCTCTTTCTTCTCTCGAACATCTTGTGGAAAGTACTTCTCCAAAAATCTCGCTTGAAACAAAGGTCATGTAATCATTATATCTTCCCCCTCCAATCTTTGTCTCACTCTGTCCCACCAATATTCAGCATCTTCTATTAATGCATAAGTAGCAAACACCACCTTATCATTCTCTGTGCATCGTAGGGCATGAAAAATCTTCTCCTTTTCTCTGAGCCAAACTTGTGCACCTTCAGGATCATATCCTCCCTTGAATCGAGGAGGGTTCCTCTTCTCAAATAAGTCCAATCTCGTCCAAGCATCATCACCCCGAGGAACACGATCCTGTTGCACTTGAGCTTGTCGATCCTGCTCCATTGCAGCAATTAGTCTCTCCACTGAATCAGCTAATCCAGTACCTCGTCCAGCCATTGATTCCTAATAATCGAATCAAATTCAACTAAGTTATTAGGAAATCATCATTAATATTTAATCATGGTAATTTCATACATATAATTCCCCACAAAGAGTGCACAAAAGCCTAAGTAGGCCTTTCCCCAGGCCTAAAGGATCAAACTGCTCTGATACTACTATTGTAACACCCTACCTTATAAACCCTCTATCAGAAGAATTAATACTTTTTAGCGGAATATTTTTTTTTTATAAAACCAATAATAATATTTCCCTCATACATAATATTAATATATTAAACAAATGCATTAATCGTAAAAATAAACTTTAACATGTAAATTTTCAATAACTCATTCCTGCATTTCATCATTTTAGAAAGTACTAAAAGTAAACATTCATAATTACATATAGATAAAATACTAGTACAGTCCTTCAAATTATTAGGGATAACATTGAGATAACTTCCTACAGAGCAGCAAACTATACATAAGAGTGACTACTACCTAATATCGTATAGGTCTATGTACCACAAAGGACTGCTTATAAAAGATTGAATATGTTTATCCCAATACATATTGCCATCATTGTGGCTCTCAGCTAATGAGTATGAGTAACATATTCATCAGGTGTGGAATTTGTGACATCTCTCCTCTCTTCAAACAATGACCAATCAGGTCCAACGAGTACCGCAAGTACAAGGGAAATAAAGAAAACAGAAAGACAAGAGGGTGAACAACGGTTCATACATCATTTTAAAATCAACATCATAAACATTCACAAGTCAATCAAATTCCAAATGATTGATGTTAATGATGCATGATCCTATTATGTTTTCTAAAATGTTTATGCATGCGGGCCCAAATCATTTCTCAAATCAGTACTGGGGTAGCCAGGAGTTGACACTACTAGGCATGAAAAATCCACCCACGGGATTGTTGAGACCCATGCTCAAATATAAACCCAGTAGCTCACTGACCATTGATATACGATAAGAGCACAGTCAGGTACAGGAGAGTTTGTACAGTGGGATCCCCGACAAAAGGTAGCGAGCTTGGGTCTTTTGTGGCCTCCAACCACTACCCTTCCTATCCTCAAGTCCTCCCTCAGGGCCTCCCTATCGTATTCTCAGAGTCCATAATCTCTGATTCCCCAGATTTCACAAATCACCATTTTCAGATGAGTAATGTATGAGTCCCTAAGTGGTTTTTCTTAGAAATTCACATTTTCCAAAAATTTTGACAGAGTTTCCCCTGTAATACGGACTTCCCAAAAATTTCCAATCACCTGTTACAAGAAGAAAACTTCCAATACAGTTCAAAAAGGGTTCACAACCAATCATCCAATTCTTTCAATTTAATTTTCAATGAATTTTCTCATGAAAAACCACCATGCATATAAATGCTCACTCAAAGACAATACATATCATAATAGAGTACCAAACATGTATTTTACACCATCATACACGTAATCAATTCATGATCACTTTCACAACCAAGCATATAATGAAATCAAAATTATCAATCATAACAAATTTAGACAAATTCAACAAATAAGGTCAAACAAGTTTATGATGTAATCCTTACTATATAGTCCACCCCTTACCTGATACGTTCACACTTATTCTTTTCAAAGTTTGATGTTGTGTTTCAGCAAAATCTATATACGTAATAAAATGCTAGTTAGAATCCTATATTTCTATGATTCTTTCTCATGAGAATTTAAATTCACTTTGTATTGCTAATCCATTTTTAATAATATTTTAAGCTCACAATTAACTTAAAAAAATTATCCTATTTTGTATACACTTAGAGTAGGAAAAATCCTAATAGCAAACATGAACAAGGTTTAGTATTTCTAAATTTTCTAGAGTTATATAAGTTGTTTTGGCATGAGATTTGAGCCAAAATTTCAATAACTTAACTACCTACAATATTGATGAAGGAAATAAATTCAAATACCCTATAGAATAGATGCAGTTTTCAGTTTTCAGTGGTTATTTCCATCTGGGCTCAATTATAATAACACTCTGAACATGCCTTGGTAATTTGACTATAACTCATGCTACACATAAGCTCTTGACATGAAACAAATTTCTAAATTTCTGGGATATAATTTCCTACAACCTATATGAAGGAATTAAGTCCTAATTTCACATGTATCAATCTCAGTAATTTAAAAACTTAGGCTGTTGAAACAGAGCTACCTCTGAACGTCATAACTAGAACACTTGACAGTAAAATGGGCATAACTTGAGCTACAAATATCCGTTTAATGTGAAACCACTTTCTAAATTTCGAAAACTTAAAGGGCTACACTTTCATGAGGATACCAATTCCTAATTCTAATCACACAAGTCCCAAAAATTCAATAAATAGTACCTACGAATTAGGGTTCTTAAAGTTTTTAGCTTAACCACTTCTAATCCTCATTTTTAAACATTATTCTAGTATCCTAGGTGTAAAACCTACAATAACACTCTTCCTACTCTCATTCAAGCTCAGTCAAGTGAGGAGAAAAGTAGAAAATGTACCGTTTTGAAAAATAAAACGGTAGAAATGTAGAGGAGATTGAGATAAACCAACTTACCTCTTGGAGCTCCTCAAGAAAATCAAGATTTTCTCGTCAAAATCAAGCTTAAAGATAAGAAAAGGTTTGAGAGAAATAGAGAAATGAGGAAACTATGGCTGCAGAGAGAAATGAGGAAACTATGGCTGCAGAGAGAAGGGCACTCCTTTTTAAAAGTCAACTTTCTAATTCACCTAAATTTCCGCTCAACGCATTTCTAATGCGCCCAGCGGATTACAGGCCGCATGTAGTAGAGATTTCAAACACAATCCGCTCAGCGTATTTTTGATGCGCCCAGCGCAATATATTACCAAAATTTATCCATCATTTTCTTCTTTTAACCCCTAAGACTCAAACATCACTCCAAACCATATTAACCATCAAATATTTTTTGTCAACTTATACACATAATAAACTTTTAATGTACCCACACTCAATGCATAGAAGAAAACAATAATTTCAAAATGTGACAATTAAAATTGTTAAGTCCATACTCTTTCAATTTCAACCCTAAATCATATAATTACTATCAGGCGCCCAGTTGTCCGTGAAACGGATCAATTTTAAGTATTTTCTAAAAATTCCAGAAAATCATAAATAACCTAATAAACATAAAATTCTACATTCACTTTACCCAATTCTTTATAATTTAATTATTAAAATTTGGACAAAGATTTTGTCAAAATTTAACAAACCAGGGGTATTGAGAATCAGGATTTTACACTTGTTACAAATATAATCAATTCTAGGCCCCCGTAAAGACTTAGTGAAAATATCTGCTAACTAATCACTTAAGTTAACAAACTCAGTCTTGATATCTCCAGACATAATCTTTTCTCGAATGAAATGACAGTCAATCTCAATGTGTTTGGTCCTCTCATGAAAGACAGGATTAGAACTAATATGAAGAACAACCTGATTGTCTCACACAAGTTTCATTTGAGTGACATCTCCAAATTATAACTCTCTAAGCAATTGCTTGAGCCAAACAAGTTCACAGGCAGCTGAGGGCGTAACTCTATATTCTGCTTTTGCACTGGATCTTGCCACAACACTTTGTTTCTTACTTTTCCATGAGATCAAGTTACTACCAATGGAGACACAATATCCAGATGTAGATCTTCTATCCGAAGGAGATCCTGCCCAATCAACAATCTGAGTAGCAAACAACTCTTGTATGGTTATTAGAATCATATAACAATTCTTTTCCAAGAGATCCTTTAATATACTTCAAGATACGAATGACTGCATTCCAATGATCTTCACATAGTGAATTAAGAAATTGACTTACCACACTAACTGCAAAGGAAATGTCAGGACGAGTAACTGTAAGATAATTCAATTTTCCAACCAATCTTCTATACTGCTCAGGATCAGATATAGGCTACCCCTAATTTGGTAGAAGTTTAGTATTGAGATCCATGGGTGTATCAACAGACTTTGAACTCATTAACCCAATTTCCTCCAAAATATCTATGGCATACTTCCTCTGAGATATAACAATACCATCATTGGACTGTGCCACCTCAATACCCAAGAAATATCTAAGTTTGCCAAGATCTTTGGTCTGAAAATGGTGACAGAGATGTTGTTTCAACTGAGAGATGTCATGGTTGTCGGTGTAAGAACGATGTCCTCAACATATACTATTAAGTAAACACATCCAGCACTCGAGTGTCGATAAAAGACAGAATGATCTGCTTCACACCGAGTCATACCAAATTGTTGAACAACCTTGCTAAACTTTCCAAACCAAGCCCTAGGAGACTGTTTTAGGCCATATAGGGATTTGCGAAGACGACATATCATCCCAGAAGACTCCCCCTAAGCAACAAACCCAGGATGTTGCTCCATATATATTTCTTCTTGCAAATCACCATTGAGGAAAACATTTTTAACATCTAGTTGATAAAGAGGCCATTGTTGAAGAGTGGCCATGGCGATAAATAAACGAACAGAAGTCATCTTTGCCACAGGAGAAAATGTATCTCCATAATCCAACCCAAAAATTTGAGTATAACCTTTGGCCACAAGACAAGCTTTGAGGCGATCAATAGTACCATCAGGTCCAACTTTGATAGCAAACACCCACCTGCAACCAACAACAGATTTCCCAGACGATAACGGGACTAATTCCCAAGTTCCACTATTATGAAGAGCATTTAGTTCATCTAACATGGCCTGACGCCAACCAGGATGGGCTAAAGCTTCAGGAACAGTTTTTGGAATGGTCATAGAAGAAATAGAGGAAAGACATGTATAAAAAGGTAATGACAGTCGATGATAACTCAAAGCAATATAATGGGGAGAGGGATTACGTGTAGAACGAATACCTTTTCGGAGGGCAATGGGAAGGTCAAACTCATGTGTCAGATCCGGAGGAGACAGAGTAATTGGCACTTGAGTGGAGTCACATGGTAGTGGTTGTGATTGGTTTCGACAACTATAAATCTGAAGAGGCAGTGGAGAAGAAGCTGACTGCGGAGCAGAAACTAATGGTGAAGAAGACACAGTTAGAGGGTCACAAACAACAAGAACATTAAATGTACTAGGAGTGTTGACAAGATTGGATGGAGACAGAGATGAAGATTGAATTTTAAAATAAAGAGACAACTCATCAAAGGTGACATCTGCAGACACAAAATAACGGTTAAGAGAAGGAGAAAAACATTTGTATCCTTTATGTGATCTTGTAAACCCTAAGAAAACACATTCATGTGATCTAGGAGAAAGCTTGTCAAGACAAAACTAAAATTATGAACAAAACATGTAGACCTGAAAACTCTCAGAGGTAAAGGATGAAGTGGTTCATGAGGGAATAAAATGGAATGAGGTATTTTATTATCTAAAACCGAAGAAGGCATGCGATTAATGAGATAACATGCAGTAAGAAGAGCATCACCCCAAAAATGTTGAGGAACATCTCCAAGAATTAAAAGTGTGCGAGTTGTTTCAATAAGATGTTTATTTTTACGTTCAGCTACACCATTTTGTTGAGGTGTATAAGCACAAGAAGTTTGATGCAAAATACCGTGAGAAGCCATGAATTATTTAAAAGAATGAGAAAGATATTCACGGTCATTATCACTACACAAAACTCTAATAGAAACATCGAACTGAGTTTGAATTTCATTAAAAAAAGTTCGAAAGATATGAAATAATTCAAAACGATTTTTCATCAAAAATAACCAAGTGCATCTGGAATAATCATCAATGAAAGTAACAAAGTATTGAAAACCTAAAGTAGACTTAACGCGGCTAGGTCCCCAAATGTCAGAGTGAACCACGACAAAAGGGGACGAAGCACCATGTGTGAAACTACGAAGAAAGGAGGTACGACTATGATTGCCTAATTGACATGACTCACACGCCAAACTAGATAAGTTGGACAAGGAAGGGATAAGCTTCTATAACTTGGCAAGACTTGGATGACCTAACTGAGCATGAAGAAGAGAGGGAGACTCCATAACTATACTAACATGTGTAGAGGGACAGAGATAATAAAGACCATAAGACTCACATCCAGTGCCAATCACCTGTTTCGAACTCTGGTCCTGTAAACACACAAAATTGTTGGTAAAAGTAACAACACAATCAACAGAACGAGTTAGATGACTGATGGACAACAGGTTAAAAGGAGACCCAGGGACATAAAGAACATTATCAATGGTTAAAGAAGGAAAAAGTTTAACCATTCCAACACCATGACATGATACTCTAGAGCCATCAGCCTGTGTAACAGATGATAAATGATTAGGAGAGGATAAAGAGGAGAACAAAGATTTGTTACCATTAATATGATCAGTGGCTCCTGAATAAAAAACCCAAGGACCAGGAGAAAATGATTGGGTCAGACCAGCAAAATATGGATTTGTATGTGTGACAGATATAGTGGAACTAGAAGATTGTTGATCCTTATACCATTTGAGAAATTTGTTGAACATAGCAGGCATGTCGGATGCAACAGAAGAAGGAGGATCCCCAATAGATAAAGGTGGGGAAAGATTGGTCTGAACAACTATAGCAGATCGAGGAGGATGACCATGTAATGTATAACACTTGTTAATCTTGTGACCTAGCTTGCCACAATGTTCACACTTAGGACGCCCTTTTCCTTATTTGCGAGGGCGAGTCTGGTCATCACGATGGGATGTCAACACAAAAGAATCATTAACAAAATTGGAAATAGTAGAAGAAGTGGAAGAAGTCATGAAGAGCGGGAGAACAAACCCTAAAACAATCCAAAGTAATCCAATTAACCCACGAAGCACAAATCCAAAATGAGAATACTAAAAATAAGTTCGTCAAGACTAAACGACGCAGGAGACAACGAGATGACCAACTCCGATAGTGGTGATCTCAATGGTACGGTGGTTACCTGACCGAGACAAGCAAAATTATGTGTCACTGGTAAACAAATGAAACTCTGGCGAATTCTCCAGCAGCGGCGGATCTAGTGACTGCTCCAGCGGCAGCAGTGATAGTAACGTGAACTAGTACACCAGGTAAGTTCCCAGAAAAGAGAGGTGGGTCATTAATGGAGACACTTAAATACCAAGTCTTTCCTTGCCAGAAATTTCCTAGGCAGCACTTTCACATTACCAAATAAAATTCAGTAACAAAGATAATTCTTTTCTGCTGTGGAGGATAAGTTTACCAACAGCGGTGGGGCGGCTCTAGTAGTGGTGGGGCGCGACTCTAGCAGCGGTGGGGTGGCTCCAACAATGGACAAAAGGCAAAAAAAAAAAATTCAAGATAACCTTAAGCTCTAGATACCATGTTGAATATAGAGGAAATAAGGTTTGAAATTAATCTCTCGTGTGTATAAATCACACATAGGGTAGCCTATTTATAATAGAGAGATACAACTTAAAAGAGTAACTAAAAATAACAGAATAAAATGAAGATATTGTTTGATATTGTGGTTAACAATATCTAACAATATCTTAACAATATCAAACTATATCTAAACAATATCTAAATAATATCTAAACAATATCTAACAAACTCCATGACCCATCACTCACTTCCTCATCTTTATTAAGTGTGGTGTCAATATCCTTCCCCAAACTGAATATCAAAATGGTCTCCTTTTCGTATTTCCATCGAAAACTATATAATGTGCTTCACATGTCTCAGTGAGGAAGTATGTACATGATCCAAGTATCCTAGAGTCAAATAATGTTCAAATTAGAGAAAATGTATCATTTAAAGATAGACCAATCAAGATTGAAGACTTTCAAACTAAGAAACTTAGAGATAAAACCTTAGTATAGTTAAAATTATGTAGGATATCAGGTCATATGATACCACTTATGTTGTAAAAATGTTAATAACAGAACATACCTAAGAGGGGGGTGAATTGGGTCTTCAAAAACTTTTCAATTCTAATTAATTATTAAAGAACTTTTACTGATAATCAAATATAAAAGAATTATAACAAGTATTAAGAAAACAAAAATATCAAGATAAGGAGAAGAAGACAAGAATTCAAGAATTTATAATAGTTCGATTCTTTTTTAATCTACATCAAGTTTTAATCAAGCAATCTTAGCTTGAAATTTTTCATTAAAATAGATTACAATCTAATATAATAATCTTGACTTACAACAACTTTTAATCAAGATCACAATACTTAAAAATGTTTCTCCTTACTATTTTCAAATTAAACTGATGTAGCTAGTCTCACATACATCAAAATTCAATACAAGATTCACAAGAGAAAGATAAGAAATGATTTCACCTTAAACTCATAGAACACCGCATCCTATAGCCAAATAACCTTTTTCTTTGAATTTGATCTTCAAAGCATTTTACAAAATCACACACTTTTCTTGATACCTACAACGTTCTTTCTTATTGCTTTGATTGTTAAAAAAAGATATATGATTAAAGAAAGTTTGCATCCTTTTGTAGAAAACTAAATTGTTATAACTGACTCAAATAATCGATTATTTGCGTCTAATGATAGTCTGAAAATAAGTCATATAATTGGTTAGGTGCCAATATAATCGATTATTAGTGCGTTATATTAAAATAGAGATTTAGGCACATAATCGATTAAGTGACCACATAATCGATTATTAACGCGTATTATGAAAATATGATTTTAAGTCATATAATCGATTAAGTACTTATCTAATCGATTAATACAAATTTAGTTTTAACATAATTGATTATTTTATTTTAAAAGATTATATTATTTGGCTTTATATACAACTACTCACTCATCTACCTAGCTATCTTATAATGGACACCATCAAAAGTAATTTTCAAATAATCTTCCTTCTTCGTTAACAACTTAGAGGTTGGAAGAAAATAGGAGAAAAGTCCACCCTTATATCTTTCTTAGTAAATTTTCAAGGTAAAAAATTTATCTTGTCGAAAAAAATGTAAAGATCTAGTTTTAAGAATCCGAAATAAATAAAATTTATTTAATGGAGAATGAAATTTAGTTAAGTTTCAAAAAGATATGAATAAACAAAATAAATAATTCATTCTTCGTTATTTGATTTATATATATATATATATATATATATATATTTGATTTTTTAATTTGCATTAATCTCTTACATTACTCAACAATATCATACTCACATAATTTTATAATATTGTAATTTAAATGTCAATTGAAACTTCTCTTGTTCAAAAAAATTTAATAGAATTTCTCAACTAAATTACAAATGTTAAAAACATTATATTTTTAATGTAATCATCTTTAGAATTATAAGAAGAATGTTCATTGAATATATTATTATTCATCTCTTTCAACCAATAATCTATTAAAGCATGAACATCTACAATTTCTTTAGTTGCAATAATGAAAGTTAAAGTAATCCATGAACAAAACAATGTACATAATATGCCTAAGAACATTCTTAAAGAAGTAAAGCTTGTAACCCCTTTCACTCTCCACAAATATTACTAGCATCATCACATCTTCAACCATTGATGAACATATTTTATCAATAATTTTATTAATATATTTTATATATATTTAATACATTTATTTATAAGTTATTATATTTTGGCATAATTTTCATAAAAAGGAAATAAATATCTCTATATCTAAATTATTGCGTAAATTGTATATTTTAACTAATTATTTATTTATTTTTACATAAATAATAAATTAAAGAAAAATATAAAGCTTTATTATTAAAAATTTGCTCAACGAGTGAGGAATTTCACTTAGTGGATCATCCAATAAGATTCATTGTAGCTTCCAATGAGTCATTGTCGTTGGCAAGGAAGTTATCTTTTATCAACTAACTTAACTGTCGATTTGGCTAAGTGATCAAAGTAGTCGCCCAATGAATCTATCACAAAACCTCAATTATCTAGAAACACAATCCAAGTTATATGTTATGTAATTGGATAATTATGAGCCTTGGATTGACCTTGCGCTTATTGAACATGTTTGTTATTGTATAGTTAGGCTTTTGAAAGGCAAAATTCATGAGTTAAGTTTCATTTTTTAGATTTCAAGTCTTAGATTCAAGATACTTCATATTAGATTTGTTCATGTCTCTTTACTATTTTCCAATTAATTTTTGTTTATCATCTTCTTCCACTTAATTTTCTTTTATACTTTCACTATTTTACTGTTTTTCTTCACATTGATCATGATCTAAGTCACTTTTATGGTTGTTTCATTGATCAAAACTTGTTTCTTGTGATTTAGATTTGATCCTTAATGATTTTAACCGATTATGATCTATTACAATCAATGTAATTGTGATTATTTGATTGAATGTCTCTTTTACATTCAATTTGTAGGTTTAAATGATTGCTTGATTTATAATTTAGTTGTGTTTTCTTAATTTTATTAGATTTTAATTGATTGAAACTGTTGTGAATTTATTATTGTGATTGCAAGACAAATTCTAAAAAATTTTTATAATCATTTGAACAAGTGATCATCAGAGATTCAAACTTTGTTTTTCTATTATTTCCTACATTGTTCTTCATTGTTTTTTCTATTAAATTCCCATTATAATTATGTTTCTTCTTTTAATTTTTGTGTATAATGTTTCTCCTTAGATTTTAAAACTTTGAATGTCTTTTAGAGCATACATTTAATGCTTTTGTTTATTGCACTTCATTTACAACTTTCATAGAGTAGATTTAATTGTTTTTCTTTAATTTTCATGCAATTGACAACTTTTCTTTAATGATTTAATAGTGTAGGTTTATCATGCTTTCATTTACAAGCTTTGATTTACAGTTTTACAAAGGATAATTAATAAACATATTTTATCAATAAATTTGTGAATATAATTTATATATACTTAGTATATTTTCTTAATTAATTATTAATAATTAATATAGTTTTCTTAAAAAGGAAATAAATATATCTTAATATAATTTATTGCTTAAATTGTATATTTTAAATAATTATTTGTTTTCTTTTGCAAGTAATGATAAATTAAAGAAATTATTAAAAGCTCGAAACGATGGAATTCGTTGAGCACTTTCGATTCGTTGAGCGTAATCGGTCCGAGAGCTCTTCAGCTAAAAATTAGTAATCCGCTTAGAGCTTTGTCATTCGCTAAGCACTTTCTTATATGCTCAGTGCTATTTTATCCACTGAGCAGAATATGTCAGAATTTATGTAACTAATTTAATTGTAAATCCATTGAGTGGATTCATCGAATTTCATTTCTACATAATGTTATTTTGAGTTCTATTATGTAATTATGGGCCTTGATCGTTTCATATACCTTTGTTATTGTATGTCGCCGCTGTCCCCCGCGGGGAATAAAAATGTGTGAGCAGTCGCAACGCGTTGACTGAATCTCGCATTTTTGTAAAATAGTTTGGCCATTACCTTTAGGATGCTCGATAACCGAACTAACTTTAAAAGTGAGGTTTTCGCAAAAATGGGTTATATGGAGTCATCACCAATATTTTAACCATAAACATTGAAAAAGGATAAAAAAAGGCGTTGGTTAAAAAAAATCAACTTTGGCTATTATAACCAGAGTCGGGTAAGGGAGTTAGTTACGTGTAGGAAAGGTGTTAGCACCCCACAACACCCATTTTGGGTTCCCTATGATGGATTAATTCATAAAATAAATATTTTTAGAAATTATGCCTTTACCCTTTTTATTTATTTATTTGCAATATTTATCTAAATGTATGTATGACTCTAATTTCTAATGCACACAAAGGAAAGCAATAAAAGATTAAGGGTTTAAGAAGAACCTCCGAAGCGAGCTTTTATAAATCTTTAAACTTGAAGACACTTTTTGGAAATCCCCTCGCACTACACGAGAACTTCTCCCTCAAACAGATAAAAATTTAAACTACCAAGAGCCGGATGTCTCAAAGGAGATTTCTTTAACCGATTTTTGCCCAAATGGACAATAGAAATTGATCACTCGGAGTGTAGAACCATGTCTAGAGGTGTGTAGAAGTGAAAAAGTGTCAAAAATAGTGAGGTCTGATGTCCTATTTATAGGCAGGCTCACCAAGGAGGTCAGGACGGTCGTCTCGAATTTTGTCAGGCGGGACGACCGTTTGGGATTTGGGACGGCCGTCCCAGACTACCAAGGAGGGTGGGATGACCATCTCGAATCCCAAACGGCCGTCCCAGATCTTCAGACAAAATTTTTATTTTTTATTTCTTATTTTTTCTAAGAAAACTCTCCTTTCCTTACATGGAACCTAGTAAATAGTACTACGGGCCCGATGAAGCCTTGTCCATCTTCAAAACGGAGGATTTCTGGATTTTGTTGTAAGGCCAGACAAGATTCGGGGTCTACATTGTATAAATAAGCCTTTGAAGGCTGAAAAACATAAGTTAAGTTTTAGTCACAAATTCATTCTCAAGTTTCTCTAGTTTAGTTTAGTTTTTAATGATGCTTAGCTTCCAAGTTTGTTCATGGAGCTTCTTGTACGAATAATGTTATGAAGTTTATCAATTCAAGTTCTCCTTGATCATATTTGTTTCATCTTTTCTTTATTCTTTTGTTTTAATTTTTGTTTTCATCTTCTTCTACTCATTTCTTTACTGTTTTCATGTTGTTCTTTGTTTTTCAATTGTTCATCATGTTCTAATTAACTTTTATTGTTGATTCACCGATTAAAACTTGTTTTCTATGGTTTAGATTTGATTCTTAATTATTCTAACCGATTATAATTCATTATAATTAATCTAATTGAGGTTATTTGATTGAATGTTTCATTTACATCACAATTCAACTTCTAGGTTTTAGTGATTACTTGATTTAGGAATTGAGTTGTAAATACAAATTTCAAATGGATCGTAACTGATTAGAACTGTTGTGGATTTGTTTTTGCGATTGCAAAACAATTCCATAAAAATCAATGATAATCATAAAAACAAGTTTATGATTGGAGAAATAACATAGTTTCTTACTATCATCTTAATTGTTTTTACTTCTCTACATTTATAGTTTTCATAGATTAGATTTATAAGTTTTCTTTAATGTTTTTATTTACTATTTTCGTTAAATGCTTTCTTTAATTGCTTTCATAGTTTAGATTTATTTCTTTTCATTTACATGCTTTCATTTACTATTTTTAATAGAATAGTTTACTTCTTTCAATTTACTTTCTTCACCTAAAATCATAAAATCCCCTTATTTCTTAACTTTTGACATTGAAGATCAATATTTAAACAAAACCAATCAAATCTCCTCGAAGAGTTGACCTAGGCCAAACCCTTTCACTGTATTACTTTTATTGCAAAATTCTTTGATGATATCTAGGCGACAAGATCAACTTCATCAATAATTTACAATTTTTCATAGGAAATAACTCTTAATTGCTTTCATTTTCATTTCTAACACCTAAACCCCAAAAAACTCCTACATATATCCTAGCATTTGACAAATGGAAATCAAATTTAAAACAACATTGACCAATTTTCCTCGAGGACATGATCTATGCATTATTTCATGGCAAAAACAATCTTTGATAACATCTAAGAGACAAGATGGAGTTTTATCAAAATGTTGCCATTATTGAGGAGAAATTAATGATTATGTTGTCTTAAACCTCAATTTTTATTTGTTAAAAGTTAGTGTACATAATTATTTCTACTTGTGCTTTGATTTTCATTGTCTGCTTTGTGTAAAAACTCTAAAAAAATTCTATTTATTCTTCGACTCTCTTAGCTATAACTTTTTTCCTTAACTTAGTGAGTCATTCTCACTTGTGAGATATTTCCAATTTTTTCTTGTTTAGTCTTGGATTTTTTATTTGTCAAGTGGACCCTTTTTTGTTTAAGTGAGACATACAAAAAACTTTCATATTTGAGATTTCTGAATGTTTCACTTAACGAGAGTCATTTGAGTTAGTTTTCAGTCTTTGTTTTGTGTTTGTTTGTCGAACGAGCCTCGTTTATTCAAATAGTTTCTATATTTTATTTTTCTTGTCTTTCTCTTAGGGAGCCATTCTTGCTTTGCAAGTTTTATTCCATTAATTTGAAGTTTGGTTGCAAGATTTTTTCACTCAACAAGCCAGTTGCTTGCTCACTGCTTTCTTTTGTATTTTAGTGTAACACAATTATTATTTTCTGCTCTGTCTCTATCATATTTATTCCTTAGTTCATATATCCTAGGACCAATGATAGAAACATTTCACACATTCCAATATTACCATCACTAAACACTATTATAACAGACTTTAATTTGCAAAACATCATATAGATATTGGTTCAGATTAAAAACCTTGGAAAATTGAGAAATAGAGGAAGATACTTGTGGATTGAAATGCTAAATTAGGAAAATTGTTTAGAAGTTAGAGAGAGAAAGATAATGGGTTTTGGTGGCTGCAAAATGAAATTGGGGGCTTTAGAGTTTTGATTTGAGAAATTGATGTGAGACCAAATATAAACTAGGAACTCTAAGGAATTAGAAGAACAAACAAAGGAAAAACAGGGAGTCCTATGGAAGAAGAAAGGAATTTGAGAATTTGTATTTGAACAAAATATTGGGATGAATACAAGAATTCTAATATAATCTACCATGGTAGTTAGAATTGCACGAATCTTACGATTCAAATCTGATGTGTTTCAAAAATCACCCCTGTTGATACAATTTATTTAATATATCATTATATGCTTTGAATCGAATCTTGAATCGGATGAATCAAAGTTGATCGTTGTATTCATGATTCAACTCTGCTGCTCACAATTCTAAAAAGTATGTTCAAAAGAAATCAATAGGTAAGCAAAAGAACCGAATTGACAAAGTGAAACGAAGTGACTGAGAAAATGAAGTGATCGAGTGGATCGAAGAGACTAAACTTACAATAGATTGAGAAATGGTAGAAGTGTGCAGAGGCATCAATGAGTAAAAAAACTGTTGATGTGAGAAAAAAAAGACCCAGTAGCCGTGAGGAATCAATGACCCAACAATGGTTCAGTGAGAAGAAAGAAGGTGCTACAATGGTTAGTGTAGAAGGAGTGTTGCATGGTGAGAAGAAAGGAGTTGTAATGAGAAGAAAGGAGTTGTAGTGAAAAGAAGGAAGGATGCTACAGTAAAAATAAATATTAGAAGGAGTTACACGATAAAAAGCGCATTAGAACGAAGCTCTACAGTGAAAATAAAATGAAGGTCATGCATGAGACGGAAGCTTTATAGTGAAAAAAGGTGAGAAACCATATAATCCTCTAGAATGTGTCGTGATATTTTTATTTTACATGGGTTGGACTGCAATTGTGTCAAACTACATGACACTCTTCATTTTAGTTTATTTTAGATTAAAGTTACAATTTAAATTAATATATAATTACTTTTTTAATTATTACTACAATATTATTTTTTATTTTCTATATAAAACTAGTTTTTTTTAAATCAATTTGAATTAATTTATTACTTTTTATTTTATTATTTATTTTTATTTTTTTATAAAAAATAATTGTTATGACTTTTTTTATATGAAATATCTTTTTTGGTTACTTTAATATTTAATTTACCATTTCTTATTTTATTTTTGTTGAATTGAAGTTACAATTTAAGTTAATTAGTATATAAATAATTATTATTTTATTTCAGTGACATTTATTATTATGTTTTAGTTGTATGGATGGAATATTTTGACTTCATTCAAATGTATAATATTTTTAATATTTTTTATCACTTATTTTTATTTAAAAATATCATATTTTATTTATCATGTATCTTACAATTCATAGTAAGATTTGATTCACGATTCAAAAAAATTATAAAAGCGATTCATAATTTGAATCTCGATTCGATAACAGTGTAATATACTCCTAAAACTTGACTCTTATTTCTATTTATAGGATCTAACTAAGTGGGAAGTTATACAATTACAACCAACTAATCTATTATTAAAAAGGTCCATATCAATTCATCCTTCATTAAAATATCCTTGTCCTCAAGGATGTTAACAATTAAAACACCTTTCCCCCAAAACAGACTTGTGCTCAAGGCTTAAATCGTAATAAAATTTCTAGTTTGCATCTTCTACTAGTTGATACTTCCAATTTAGTAAGACCTTTGTTACTGCATGACCTCTCCTTTTTATTGTCATCATGTCTAATATCATCTCATGTTCTTTAAGTAAAATTGTCTTCATCACTAGAAGTGTACTTGAGATGATACTTTCTCCCACATGCCTCTTCAATTGTGAAATATGGCACACATTATATATCTTAGACTAATGTGACAAGTGTATCTTGTAAGCAACTTCTCCAATCTTCTCCAACACCAGAAATGGACCAAAAAATCTGGGAGCCAATTTAGCATTACTCTTATTTGTAATCGAAACCTATTTATAAAGATGTAATTTCACGTAAACCAAGTCTCCAATTACAAACTATCTATCAAATCTATGTTTATCAACTTGTTGCTTCAATCTGTCTTGAGCCCTTCTTAGATGAAATTTAAGTAACTTCAACATTTCTTCCCTTTTCTCCAAGCTATAATCCACTAATTCAACTATAGAAGTGTCGGGCAGGTAAGGAAGGTGAGCAAGTAGGTGGAGGTTGACCATAAACAACTCCATAAGGGGTGGCTTGAATGGAGCTATGAAAAAGAGTGTTATACCACCATTTGATGAAAATTTTTAGGGTTTAGTGTATGTATATTTCTGATATATGAAATATATCTCATATGAGTATATCTTTTATTCATATACTCTATCTATATATAGAGTAAAAATATGACAAAACATCAAATATTAACAATATATCAATCATAACTACCTAAATCAAAATAATAACTTAATATATTCTTCTCTTATTCTAAAAATTTCTTAACACTTAATTTAAATAAAAGATAATAAAGCATATATTCTCAATATTCCTCCTTGCTTTAATATCTATTTATTTGAATTTGATATTCTTCATTTTATTTTGTTTGAAATTCTTTATCTTTTTTTGCTTGTACTTCTTGTCATCCTCCTTCTTGTATGATATCACATCTTCATTCAATTTAACTTTCTTCATCACTATAGTTCTTCCTTTATCAAATTCATCTCCTTTGTTTCTTTCAAACTTCATGGTAGTACCGTTGAATCTTTGATGAACATTAGAAACTGGTTTTTCATCTACATCTTTATTCTCTTATTTGATATCAAGTTTCTTTAAGAAATATCCATCATGTTTTTCTATTGACTTTTATCTTATATCTTCATTTGTAGTCAAATCTTTTTTCATGAAATCTAAAGTAAAACTTTTTCCTTTCATGTGAACTTTGAATACTTCTAAGTTATTTGCATATTTAATCATACAAAGTTTGTGCTCGAAAGATATTTTATAACTTTTCTCCAATAATTGAACAACACTTAGCAAATTTTGATTAATATCAGGAACATATAAAACATCAAAAATTAATTTGACACCCAAATGACTTTTAACTGCAATTATTCTCATACCTTTCACATCCATTTATTTTCCATTGTCAATTCTCACTTTAAAAATAATAGATTTGTTGAGTTCTTTTAAAAGTTCTTGATCATGAGTCATGTGTGTCGCCGTATGCGAGCGATTGCGATAAGATGGTTTAGACTCGCGTTTTGTAAAAAATAATGATCATCGCTTTTAAGATGCTCATCAACTGAAGTAATCTTTAAAAAAATGAGGTTTTCGTAAAAAAGGGTTTTATGGAGTTGCCACCAGTATTTTTACCATAAACATCGGAAAAGGGTAAAGAGGCGTTGATTTTAAGAAAAACCAAACTTGGTCATTATAACCAGAGTCAAGTAAGGGTGTTAGTTACGTGTGGGGAAGGTATTAGCACCCCCACAATGTCCATTGCGGGTTCCCTATGACAAATTAATTCATAAAATAAATATTATAAGAGAATACACTATTACCCTATTTTATTACCCGATATTAAAATGATTATCTACATGATCCTATTTCTATTGCATATAGGAAAGCAATAAATAAAGCAATAAAAGAGAAAAGTAGTAAAAAGAACCTCTGAAGCAAGCTTTTATAGAAATCTTTAACTCTAAGGATGCTTTTTGACTATCCTCTCGCACTATAGGGACTCTCCTTTCCCAAATACAAGAAAAGCTTTAAACTATCGAATGTCGAATATCTCAGAAAGAGATTTCCTTAACCGATTTTTACCTTATAGGCAATCGGAAAGATCATTCGAGTACTAGAAGTGTATAGAAGAGTAGAGAGATGTGAATCTCTGTCAAGGTGTGTGTAAAAGTGCAAATGAGGCTCCTATTTATAGTTGGTGTTGTTAGGACACCGGGACGGCCGTCCCAATTCCTGTAGGTGGGACGACCGTCTGAAATTTGGGATGGTCGTCCCAACATGCAAATCATCTGGGATGTGCGTCTGGCTTTTGGGACACGCGTCTCAGAGCTGAAAATTCACTTGGGATGCCCATCTAGAATGTGGGACAGCCATCCCAAGTGTTTCTTCAAATTTTCACTTTTTATTTCTTCAGAAAAACTCTCCTTTCTTTAAACGGAAGCCGGTTGATGCTGCTAGGTGCCCAACGGAGCTTTATCCATCTTCAGAACGGAAGTCTTCTGATATTTATTGAGAAGCCAGACAAGATTTGGGGTCTATAATGTGGTTTGTACAACCGCTATCTATAAGTCAACTTGTGGATTTATTAATTATAGAACATGTTGATGTAAGGAGAAATTCCCCTTATACTCCATCCTCTATAACCTTTACAACTTCTTTTAGTTGTGATTTACATATCCTTTTTATATATTTCAATTGACCATATTTGCGACATTTCACATTGGGCCTCCACCAACACTAGTTGTGTGGTGATTATTTTTCTTGCAATAAAGAAAAACAGAGAAGACGCATAATCTATGACCTTTTTTGTTTTTGGCTTGAAGAGAACCTTCACCATGATATAGTAAAGAACTTTCAATAGTAGCATGATCTGCTCTCATCAATCTCTGTTGCTTTTGTGCTTGTATGTAACACTTCTTCCAAAATAATAATAGATAAATCCTTTGTGTTCTCCAATGAAGCAATAGATGTTTCATATCTCTTTGGTACAGTTACTAGACAAGATAGGACCCACATCTGAGTTGCGATCGCCAAACGATGTGTCACCTTAGTATACACCGCAAAAACTTGCCCTGAGCTTTTCGTGTGTCAAACCTTGTTCTAAGGCACGCCCAACCAAACCAATTCCAAAACAAGCTTTTGCCCAACAGGTAAGCCTATATTAAGTTGCGAAAGTCATCAAGAATTATGTATACAGGCTAGAGACCTTGTGCAGAGGGAAAATTTCCTGAATATTGAATGCCACCAGTTTACGATTTTATTATAGTTAATGTTGCTTAAATTTTATTCATGAATAAATTTTGTACTAGCGCTCTTAAAGGTTTTTTGTTTCCCCTTCAGAGTTTTTCCTCCAAGCATGTTGAATAAAAGAATAATATTTTGAGATCAGTCTACTCTATATGATGACCCATTGAGGTTGGTCTACTCTACACGATGACCTATCGAGGTTGGTCTACTCTACACGATGACCCATCGAGGTCGGTCTACTTTATATGATGACCAATCGAGGTCGGTCTACTCTACATAATGACCCATCGAGGTCGGTTTAATGTACATGATGACCATCAAGATCGGTCTCTACATGATGACCCATCAAGATCAGTCCACTATACTCTACTCCACATATTCATCACAATACAAAAAAGTTTTTATTAACAATTGTCAGCACATGCAACACTAATAAGTATCAAAACATATCAAGTTAAACAAGTTTTTTATATATATATATATATATATATATATATATATATATATATATATATATATATAACATTCCACAGGAAATGTTCATAGCAAATAAAGTTTATAGCACCTGTTTGCCAAGTGGGACATATAATATTAAGTACAAACAAAACCTAAAGTTAAATCCTACCATTAAAATTACTATTCTTCCTCCTCGATAATCTTCCCATCTATCACGCTTTTGAATGGTCCCATGATAGATAGGCCGACACCAAGGAAGAGTATCGCAATATGCTCCATCGCGCCAGAAAAACTAGTCGCATACATATTTACGATCTCGGTTTTTGTGGCATCCTTGGAGATTAATCTTCTCCTTTGCCATAAAGTTTATTTTGTCCTCTCTGCTGCTAAGTTCACCTCCACCTTCTTCAACATTTTAGTTGTTGCCACGTGAGCTTTCAAGCACTCATTTAGCTTCTCCAAGGAATGAAGTTCGCCCTCCTCCGCCTTCTTCTTGCCTTTAAAAGTGACATCCCCCCACAAGCCTTCTTCTTTGTCTACGCCATAATAGAACACAAGCCATCTCCACTCCACTCATTTGGAGGAGTTTGGACAGAGTTTCAACCAATATATCTTCACCATAACCTTTCGTAGAGGGATCAGGGGTCAAAGTAACAACAATCGTCTCAGATGTGGCGACCATCTTCTGCTTATGGGTTAGCCAAACATTAGATTCAATTCACTTGGACCTTGATCCCACATCTTCTATGTAAATAAGTGCGGAAGGTTCCCAATTTTTGACACCTTGGAGGACTACTTTTCAATTGCCATAGTCTCCCACAAGCAACGACTCATTTCTTTTTTTGACAAGGCCATTTGTCTCTCTACAACATAAGCAAGGTCATAAGAAAATGTACAATCCAAATATCAACAACAAATAGGATAAGGGAAGATACCTATGTACACTTTATGGTCAATTGCTCGAAATTCCAACTTAAGAAGTGTTAACGTATCGAAAAATGATATTCAGTTGCTCAAGCATCACACAATGCTCGAACTCATCTTGTTCTAGTTCGCTAAGTGTCTTAGCGGGTTGGAAATGAGGCCTAGCCATCTAATAAAGGGGAAAGTCCTCCTAGATTTAGGGGCACAAATTTTGACAAATAGATCCTTAAAATACTTATAGGGCGATTGGAACAAGACTTAGGAGACCTCGACCAAATACCCTTTGATAAAGACGCACAAGGTTCTCTTGGACGATCGAAAATCAGAGAAGTAAATAAACATATTCGATGAGGGTACATGATGTGAACATGACCTATGATAAGGGCTAGAGCAAGGGAAACAAAGGAAGCTCTTCAACAAGTATTGTTGGTTGACCAAATTGTGTTTTGGATTAATCAATTAATGGGCTTTAGTTTGATTTTGTTTTAAGTTGTAATAAGGGCCCAATTGAAAATTTAGTCATCAGCCTTTGGGAGACCAAGGGATGCATAGCTGATTGAATTTGGGTTGCCACAGTTTCAAATACAATCAGTCATTAAGTAGTTTTCAATTCCTAGGTTAATGGATCCTAAATTACCCCTTGTGATTCATATCAGTTGGTATTAGAGCCAGGTTTAAAGGTTTGAACATCAAATTGATGGCAGAGGAGAATAAAAAGAAAATGAGAGAAAAATTTCTTCAAGAAAAGAAAGAAAAAAAGAAGAAGAGTGAAACACGTGAAGTGAAACAGAGCTATTTAGCCATAAAAAGTGAGTATAATGTTAGTTCTACATTCAATTTATCAGACTTATCTCTTTTTTATGTAGATGATGAATCCGATTTGAGGACAAATCCTTTTCAAGAGGGAGAGAATGATGTGAACATGACCTATGATAAGGGCTAGAGCAAGGGAAACAAAGAAAGCTTTTCAACAAATATTGTTGGTTGGCCAAATTGTGTTTTGGATTAATCAATTAATGGGCTTTAGTTTTGTTTTATTGCAAGTTATAATAAGGGCCCAATTGGAAATTTAGTTATCAGTCTTTGGGAGACCAAGAGGGTGCATAGCTGATTGACTTTTGGATGCCACAATTTCAGTTATAATCAATTATTAAGTAGTTTTCAATTCTTAGGTTAATAAATCATTATTAGCATTTATTTTCCTTTAATGAATATTTGTAACTCTGATGGCAAAGCTTCTTTATAAGCTGAACCATTTTTATCAGAAATAACAAGTTGAGTTTTATTTTTGGAAATATTAGAGTTTATCTCTTTTATCTTAGTGAGAGTGATTCTCCTAAATTCTTGAGTGATTCAAGAACCCTTGGTTGTATCAAAGGACTTTCACATCCTTTGTGTGTTGCCTCCCTTGGGAAGAGTGATTCTTTCCTTCCACCTTCTTTCAAATTCCTAAATTTCTTACAAGGTTCTAACCCTAAAGATCCTAAATTACCCCTTGTGATTCATATCAGTACAACACCAAATTGGGTAGAGAGGATGTCAAATGCTTGGACAAATGGCTAACTATTAGGATGAAGCTGGGTTAGGATAACATTTATCATAGTTAAAACTTCTTTTTCAAAAGAACTCAAAGGAGGACGCAACCCTAATTTAACAAAAAAGGGCATTGTATATGAAGAAGAACGACTTAGGATCCTCTTCTTGATCTCTACCAACAGGCTCGACAAGGTCACACACCTTTAAGATTAAATCCTCATCACTACCAGAACAACTTAGAGATTGATTATTCTTGAGCGTTTTAGAAGCCTAAGGGAAGTATAACCAGAAGTTTCATGGAGGATTTTAGACTTGTCCCAGGGATACAAACCAATAATACTCACTTCCTTAATCTCTTTCTCAGCCATACTTTCTCATAGAAAAACTGCAAAAACAAAAGGTATAGACGCAAACAATAACAACATAAAGATGCAACGGAAGAAGGCACAACACCCATGAAATGAACAAGAGCGACCCAAGCACAAGAGGGAGAAGGCACAAGGAAGGAGGGTGATGTATGTCATTTTACTCTTTATTTCTTGATCTAAGAGCATTTTCTAAACTAATTATTTTCTTCATAAACCATGCATTTAACATGTTTTCATTAAAAACATAACATAATTCAATTTCTCTCAATTTGTTGCATTTTACATAGTTTTTAGCAAAATAAATAATATACATGCATACATCCAAGTGCATATTTCTTTCTCTTCTATTATAGAAGAGGTAATTTGAGATGGGCCAAATTGATGGAACGAAATGTCCAAATTAATATCATCAAGCTTCACTCTTCTCATAATCCCAAGTTTGCTTGTGTTGTCCACAACATTACAAATGGAAATTTTAAATCAAGAAAATTAACTAGTGTCGGAATCTAATTTAGTTGAAGTAAAGACCAACAGGAATCGAGAATTAAATGCAAATCAGTGTTGGATCACTCAAAATAGGAAAGAAGAAGATTATTTTCTCCAAATCAGTCTCAGAAAATTCTTTTCAGATTAATCTGATTTTACAATTTTTTATTTAGGAAACATTTGATTTTATTGTAATTAATTTTAGGTTCAATTTATCTTGTTCAATCCCCTATAAATAGAGGTCTGATGACAACAACATGATCATAATCTTCTAGCCTCGAAGTGAGAACTGTTGTTTTGTCTAGTCCTCATTTTCTTTTTCTACTCTCAATTTTTAGTTTGGTTTTTAGTTAGGCGAGCTCATCTATTACTACTGCACTTCTGGTTTTTTCTCTTTTATTTAATTTGCAATTTCTATTGAATTTTCTAGTGTATATTATTCTATTTACTTTATTCATTTAGTACTCATTTTAATTTTTTTTATTTAAATGTTTAGAATTTTTATTCCAGATCTTGCTTAATTTTCATTTTCAATTCATATCTTTTTCAATTCCAATTCTCAATTTAGTTTTATAGTTATCATTTCAAGAAATTTCAAATTTAATTACTTGCACTATTTTATTTTGAAGCAATTCTTGGTTCTTGCACTTTTAATTAAAAATACTTTATTTTAATTTTATCAATTTCAATTATTTAAGTTCTGCTTCCATTTAATTTTAATTATCGTTAATATTCTATAACAATTTGATTTTAATTTTTATTATTCTACATCAATTTATTTTTCACTCTTTCATTCATTTCCTATTGATCTGTTTTAGAGACAATGATATATGATAATGAGTACGTTCCTATAATTGTGTCCTTGTAAGATTTGACACGGGTTAACTATACTACATTAGTTTAACAACTTGTTTATTATTTTTTATCAGTATTTTGTGCAACCAAAATGTTGTTATCAGAGGGAGCGAGGTGGAAGAAGCGAAAGTAGAGTGAAGAAAAGGAAGCGAAGAGGTGTGAAAATTAGCATTGAGGGAGGGAAGTGAAGAGACGTAGCAAAAGGCACGTGCATAGTGCGTGTGCAAGGTGAGTGGATGTGACATTTTGTTAGTAATAGTGTTTGGCGCAACACTAACGTTTGAACTTCTTGAGAAAGAGATAAGGAACGGTGAAACGATTTGAGCTCGATATCGAGTTTCGAATTTGCCCAGTGACCAAATGATTGACAAAGAGACAACAGTAATTAACTTAACTAAAGCCTTAACATTGACACTTGAGGTTGGGGGACTGTGTAGTGTCCAGGTCATCCATCTCGCCAACTAATCGATATAGATGTGGGGTAAGTGTCGAATATCTCTCTTTCAAGGATATAATGAAGCTCTACTCAGAAATTACGCTATTATCCCGGAAATATTACTTAGGATAATAACCGACCCCAGAGAGGACCACAACTGATAGAAGGATATGGTTAAAAAAAGACTTAGGATTAGGAGAATGAGCGGTTGGGATACAATTGATTAAAAAATCTTATCTCTAGCAACAGAAAAAACAAATATAAATTAGTTACTAAATTTTACAACTTAATGTCAAATGATCTTAAAATATAATTTAGAGCCATTAAAACTTAATGATAAAATAATTTCACAAAATTAAAAATAAATGGTCACTTTGTTTTATATATTTAAGGACTAAATAAAATTATTTACTTAAACATAATTTTTGGGTTTTTATAAATTTATGAATTTTGTTTAAGATTCTCAATGAAAAAAAAAATTGTTTCGGTCCTTGATAAAAATATTTTATATATGTTTTATTTATAGAATTTTAAAGTGATGAGTTATTCAACGAGAAAATAAATTATACCAATTTTATATTTTTTTAAGGATTGAAATGACTTTTTAGTCAAAATTAAGTTATTATTATAATCTTACTTCTTATAAAAATTATGTTATATATTTTTTTTAAATCGTACTGTAGATATTTTGAGAGTTTAGATGAAGTTTTACTTGAATCTCACATTTAACAATGTTGAATATAGAAGAAATAGAGTTTGAGATTAATCTCCCTTGTGTATAAATCACACATAGGGTAGTCTATTTATAATAGAGAGATACAACTAAAAGAGTAACTGAAAGTAACAGAATAAACAGAAGATATTGTTTGATATTATGGTTAATATCTAACAATATCTTAACAATATTAAATAATATCTAAACAATATCTAACACTCCCCCTCAAGTTGGAGCATACAAATCGTATGTGTCAAGCTTGTTACAAATATAATCAATTCTAGGACCCCGTAAAGATTTAGTAAAAATATCTGCTAACTGATCACTTGAGTTAACAAACTCAGTCTTGATGTCTCCAGACATAATCTTTTCGCGAATGAAATGATAGTCAATCTCAATGTGTTTGGTCCTCTCATGAAAGACAGGATTAGAACTAATATGAAGAGCAGCCTGATTGTCACACACAAGTGACATTTGAGTGATATCTCCAAATTGTAACTCTCTAAGCAATTGCTTGAGCCAAACAAGTTCACAAGCAGCCGAAGTCATAGCTCTATATTCTGCTTTTGCACTAGATCTTGCCACAACACTTTGTTTCTTACTTTTCCATGAGACCAAGTTACCACCAATGGAGACACAATATCTAGATGTAGATCTTCTATCCGAAGGAGATCCTGCCCAATCAGCATCTGAGTAGCAAACAACTCTTGTATGGTTATTAGAATCATATAACAATCCTTTTCCAAGAGATCCTTTAATATACTTTAAGATACGAATGACTGCATTCCAATGATCTTCACATGGGGAATTAAGAAATTGGCTTACCACACTGACTGCAAAGGAAATGTCACGACGAGTAACTGTAAGATAATTCAATTTTCCAACCAATCTTCTATACTGTTCAGGATCAGGTATAAGCTCCCCCTGATTTGGTAAAAGTTTAGTATTGGGATCCATGGGCGTATCAACAGACTTTGAATTCATCAACCCAGTTTCCTCTAAAATATCCATGGCATACTTCCTCTGAGATATAACAATACCATCATTGGACTGTGCCACCTCAATACCCAAGAAATATCTAAGTTTGCCAAGATCTTTGGTCTGAAAATGGTGACAGAGATGTTGTTTCAACTGAGAGATGTCATGGTTGTCACTACCTGTAAGAACGATGTCATCAACATATACTATCAAGTAAACACATCCAACACTTGAGTGTCGATAAAAGACAGAGTGATCTGCTTCACACCGAGTCATACCAAATTGTTGAACAACCTTGCTAAACTTTTCAAACCAGGCCCTAGGAGACTGTTTTAGGCCATATAGGGATTTGCGAAGACGACATACCATCCCAGAAGACTCCCCCTGAGCAACAAACCCAGGAGGTTGCTCCATATAGATTTCTTCTTGCAAATCACCATTGAGGAAAGCATTTTTAACATCTAGTTGATAAAGAGGTCATTGTTGAAGAGCGACCATGGCGATAAATAAACGAACAGAAGTCATCTTTGCCACAGGGGAAAAGGTATCTCCATAATCCAACCCAAAAATTTGAGTATAACCTTTGGCCACAAGACGTGCTTTGAGGCGATCAATAGTACTATCAGGTCTAACTTTGATAGCAAACACCCACCTGCAACCAACAACAAATTTCCCAGACGGTAACGAGACCAATTCCCAAGTTCCACTATTATGAAGAGCACTTAGTTCATCTAACATGGCCTGACGCCAACCAGGATGGGCTAAAGCTTCACGGACAGTTTTTGGAATGGTCACAAAAGAAAGAGAGGAAAGACATGTATAAAAAGGTAATGACAGTCGATGATAACTCAAACCAATATAATGAGGAGAGGGATTACGTGTAGAATGGATACCTTTTCGGAGGGCAATGGGAAGGTCAGACTCAGGTGTTACATCCGGAGGAGACAGAGTAGTTGGCACTTGAGTAGAGTCACATGGTGGTGGTTGTGATTGGTCTCGGCAACTATAAACCTGAAGAGGTAGTGAAGAAGAAGTTGACTGCAGAGTAGAATCTAATGGTGAAGAAGACACAGTTAGAGGGTCACAAATAACAGGAACATTAAATGTACTATGAGTGTTGACAATATTGGATGGAGACAGAGGTGAAGATTGACTTTTAAAATAAAAAGGGAACTCATCAAAGGTGACATCTACAGACACAAAATAACGGTTAAGAGAAGGAGAAAAACATTTGTATCCTTTTTGTGATCTTGTAAACCCTAAGAAAACACATTTATGTGATCTAGGAGAAAGCTTGTCAAGACTAGAACTAAAATTATGAACAAAACATGTAGACTCGAAAACTTTTAGACGTAAAGGATGAAGTGGTTCATGAGGGAATAAAATGGAATGAGGTATTTTATTATCTAGAACCGAAGATGGCATGCGATTAACAAGATAACATGCAGTAAGAATAGCATCACCCCAAAAATGCTGAGGAACCTCTCCATGAATTAAAAGAGCGCGAGTTGTTTCAATAAGATGTCTATTTTTACGTTCAGCTACACCATTTTGTTGAGGTGTATAAGCACAAGAAGTTTGATGCAAAATACCATGAGAAGCCATGAATTGTTTAAAAGAATGAGAAAGATATTCACAACCATTATCACTGCGCAAAACTCTAATAGAAACACCGAATTGAGTTTGAATTTCATTAAAAAAAGTTTGAAAGATATGAAATAATTCAGAACGATTTTTCATCAAAATAACCAAGTACATCTGGAATAATCATCAATGAAAGTAACAAAGTATTGAAAACCTAAAGTAGACTTAACGCGGCTAGGTCCCCAAATGTCAGAGTGAACCACGGCAAAAGGGGACGAAGCACCACGTGTGACACTACGAGGAAAGGAAGTACGACTATGCTTGCCTAATTGACACAACTCACATGCCAAACTAGACAATTTAGATAAGGCAGGGACAAGTTGCTGTAACTTGGCAAGACTTGGATGACCTAACTGAGCATGGAGAAGAGAGGGAGACTCTATAACTGCACCAACATGTGTAAAGGGACGAAGATGATAAAGACCATGAGACTCACATCCTGTGCCAATCACCTGTTTCGAACTCCGGTCCCGTAAACACACGGAATTGTTGGTAAAAGAAACAACACAATCAAGAGAACGAGTTAGACGATCGATGGATAATAGGCTAAAAGGAGACCCAGGGACATAAAGAACATTATCAATGGTTAAAGAAGGGAAAAGTTTAACAGCTTCAAGCACCATGAGATGATACTCTAGAGCCATCGGCTAGTGTAACAAAAGGTAAAGGATCGGGAGAGGATAAAGAGGAGAACAAAGATTTGTTACCGAGTAATATGATCGGTGGCTCTCGAATCAAAAACCCAAGGACCGGAAGAAGATTGGGTCGGACCAGACAAAAGATGTACCTGTGTGTGCGGCAGTACACGGTGGAACTAGAAGACTGTTGATCCTTATACCATTTGAGAAATTTGTTGAACATAGCAGGTGTGTCTGATGAAATAGAAGAAGGAGGATCCTCAGCAGATAAAGGTGGGAAAAAATCAGTCTGAGCAACTGCAGTAGATCGAGTAGGACGACCATGTAATGCATAACACTTGTCAATCTTGTGACATAGTTTGCCACAATGTTCACACTCATGTAATGCATAACACTGGTCAATCTTGTGACCTAGCTTGCCACAATGTTCACACTTAGGACGCCCTTTTCCCTGTTTGCGAGGGCGAGTTCGATCATCACGGTGAGATACCAATGCAGAAGAATCATTAACAGAAGTAGGTGTGTTAGGGTTGAGTTTTGCTGGTATACGCAAAAGAGTGGAGCAGGTCGATGTCAAGGTGGGGACAACCGGAGAACCCAAAATCTGATCACGAATATGTGAATATTGATCAGCAAGTCCGTGTAATGCCCCTAGCATGAAGAACTTTGATCGTTGTCCTATCTCGGTGGCAGGGTCGGGGGAAGGAGGCAATAACTCATTGAACTCATGAAAAAAAGCATGAATTTTGCCCATATAATCAGTCATAGAATCTTGATGTTTAGAGGCAATAACATCTACAAATTTAGAACAGACATCATAGAGACGTTGAGTATCATTGGTGTATAATAACTTGGCATGTTCCCAGATTTTGGCACATGTTTCGTAGGAACGAAAAATTTGTTTTAACGAAGGATCAAGAGTACCCTTGAGAACCACGCATAATTGAGCATCAATGGTGTCCCAACGGTCTTCCTCACCAGGAGTGAGAGTAGGTGCTTTCGGGGCAAGATGATCAAGATACTTCTGACTCTTAAGCCATAATCTGACGTCTGATGACCATGTGGCATAATTAGGGCCAGTTAACTTGTCAATGGATAAGTCACTAGTGCAGAATAGGGCTTTTACGTCACCCAATTATCGTCGCATGCACGTATATTCGACGTAAATAAAACGCGGTGGCAATTTTGTAAATATGGGACAAAAAATTTACGTCGCACACCCCAATATGCGACGTAAAAAGTCATCTTTTACGTCGCACCTAGGTGGCGCGACGTAAAAGATAGCCTTTTACGTCGCGTACAGGGGGGCGCGACGTAAAAAGCCTTAGCTTTTTACGTCGCGCCCCCCAGTACGCGACGTAAAAGGCCATCTTTTACGTCGCATGTTCCCAGATTTTGGCACATGTTTCGTAGGAACGAAAAATTTGTTTTAACGAAGGATCAAGAGTACCCTTGAGAACCACGCATAATTGAGCATCAATGGTGTCCCAACGGTCTTCCTCACTAGGAGTGAGAGTAGGTGCTTTCGGGGCAAGATGATCAAGATACTTCTAACTCTTAAGCCATAATCTGACGTCTGATGACCATGTGGCATAATTAGGGCCAGTTAACTTGTCAATGGATAAGTCACTAGTGCAGAATAGGGCTTTTACGTCACCCAATTATCATCGCATGCACGTATATTCGACGTAAATAAAACGCGGTGGCAATTTTGTAAATATGGGACAAAAAATTTACGTCGCACACCCCAATATGCGACGTAAAAAGTCATCTTTTACGTCGCACCTAGGTGGCGCGACGTAAAAGATGACTTTTTACGTCGCTTGCTGCACTGCGCGACGTAAAAAGTCTATTTTATTTCCCTCACAGCCCACTTCCTCGTCTCGCGCAACCAGGGTTTTTGAGAACGACGACAACAGCTACCTCTGCACACCATTTGCGAGCAGTTTTACAGTGAAAAGCATCTACATTGTCGTGTCATTTGACGAACTTCATCTTTCTCCCCGATTGGATTCGAGTTTGAAATCAGTTTTCGTCTACACTCGAGGTTAGTGTTCATTGTCATTGCTATATGTTTACATTGAATCCTTGATTGTTTTTGGGGATCTCAATCACGTTATAGTATGAATGTCTCCACTGGATTGTTATTGGAATGTAGTTATTTGTTTATTTGTTTGAGTGCATTCGGTTTACACACTCCATTGTTGTTGGAACGTGCTTTGTTGTTTGTATATTAATTTTTTTTTACATATAATTTTTAAATCTTTAGGAGTGACGAAACTTTATAACATAATATGAATCGAAGTTGGATGAATGCACGTCGTATTAGTGAAGAGTACGAAAAGGGAGTTGAGGAATTTCTGAAATTTGCTAGTGAAAATGGAAAAGCTATGAAAGGGACATATTATTGTCCATGTGTTCGTTGTTTGAATCAAATTCGTCATAAACTTGAGGATATACGTGATCACTTGTTTGTTTATGGTATTATTAAGAGTTATACAATATGGACATGGCATGGAGAAATATTAGACATCCCAACTGTGTCAACTACAGTACAATTTTGATGAAGGGATGGATGATAATCTAGAGGATATGATACGTGATATTGGTGAAGAACATTTTATGAAAGCACATCTATATGATTCTTTGAAATCTGATTTTGCGCAACAATTGTACATAGGATGTAGTTTTACAAGATTATCAAGCAACTTTAAAATTGTTTACTTTAAAAGCAAGAAATGGATGGATCGATAAAAGTTTCATCGAATTATTGGAGTCGTTGAAGGAGATGCTTCCTGAAGATAATACATTACCTATTCGTAACTATGAGGCAAAGAAGATATTATGTCCAATGGGTTTAGAGTACAAGAAAATACATGCATGTCCTAATGATTGTATATTGTACAGTAAATGATTTTGCTAAATTAAAGATGTGTCCAGACATGTGGTTTGTCGAGGTTCAAAACCAAAGTTGAGGAAAGTAGTGGTGAGGAAGAACTAGATGGTCCCCCTGCTAAGGTGTTATGGTATTTGCCAATTATACCTAGGTTTAAAAGATTATTTGCCATAAAAGAAGATGCAAGAAACTTGACATGGCATGCAAATGGTAGAAAATGTGACAATCTTCTTCGACATCCAGCTGATTCTCCACAATGGAAAAGGATTGATGAAACCTTTCCGAATTTGGTGCAGAGCCAAGAAACTTGAGAATTGGATTAGCTACAGATGGGATGAATCCTTATGGAAATTTAAGTAGTAAACATAGTTCATGGCCAGTTATGTTGATCATTTACAATTTGCCTCCTTGGTTATGCATGAAGAGAAAATATATGATGTTATCTATGATGATTTCAGGACCTCGACAACCAGGAAATGACATAGATGTATATCTTAGTCCTTTAATTGATGATTTGAAGATGTTGTGGGAAACAGGAGTGGATGTATTTGATTCATATCACGAAGTGAATTTCAGGTTGCGTGCAATGTTATTTTGTACTATAAATGATTTTCCAGCATATGGTAATTTGAGCGGTTATAGTGTGAAAGGTCATTTAGCGTGTCCTATATGTCAAGAAGACACAAGTTATATCCAATTGAAACATGAACAAAAAACTGCGTACAATAGGCATAGAAAGTTTCTAGTTGCTAACCATCCATATCGTAAAATGAAGAAAGCATTTAATGGATGTCGGGAGAATGCGATTGCATCAGTACTCACGCAATGGTGAACAAGTATATGAGCAAGTGAAAAATATTAATATTGTGTTTGGAAAGACCCAAAAGAAATCCAATGAGAAAAACATTTGGAAGAAACAGTCTGTATTCTTCAATCTTCCTTATTGGTGTAAGTTGGAAGTTAGACACTTGTATAGATGTGATGCATGTTGAAAAAAATGTTTGTGATAGTGTAATTGGGACATTGCTTAACATAAAAGGAAAGACAAAAGATGGAATAAAAGCAAGACAAGATTTGGCGGACATGGGTATACGTTCGAATTACATCCACAATCGGTTGGAAAACGCACTTACTTACCTCCAGCTTGTCATACTCTATCAAAGAAAGAAAAGAGAAGCTTTTGTGAGTGTTTACGTGAGGTCAAAGTGCCACAAGGATACTCCTCAAATGTTAAGAGTCTTGTGTCTATGCAAGAGTTGAAATTAGTTGGTTTAAAGTCTCATGATTGTCATGTGTTGATGCAACAACTTTTACCAGTGGCTATTCGAAACATCTTACCAACTTCGTTAGAATTGCTATTACTCGGTTATGTTTGTTTTTCAACGCCATTTGTAAAAAGGTAATTGATCCAAAAAAGTTAGATGAATTAGAAAATGAAGCAATTGTGATAGTGTGCCGAGTTAGAAATGTATTTTCCCCCTTCATTTTTTGATATCATGGTGCATTTGATAGTCCATTTGGTAAGGGAAATTCGGTTATGTGGTCCAATTTTTCTTAGATGGATGTATCCTGTTGAGAGATACATGAAGATCTTAAAAGGATATGTGAAGAATCAGTACAGGCCGAAGCTTCTATTGTGGAAAGGTACATTGCAGAAGAAGCCATTGAGTTTTGTCAAGGATACATGTCAAAATCGGAACCAATAGGTATTCCTAAGATGAGACATGATGGAAGATGTGAAGGTAAGGGTACTCGAAATTTGAAGATTAAAAATGTTAGTCGGAAAGAAGTTGACCAAGCACATTTATACATATTGAACAACACCGATGAAGTAATCCCTTACATATCACAACACATAACTGAAATAAAGGCAACACATCCACGAATGAATGAAAAATGGGTATTGAATGAACATAACAAAAGTTTCCTTTCTTGGTTTAAAAAAAGGGTATATGTTGAGATTAATGCTTCGTAAACACTTCGAGACTTGCTCGTGGGCCTAATAGTGATGTCATTACATTTGGTGGGTATGACATTAATAACTATTGTTTCTACTCAAAAATAGAAGATGATAAAGGTAGAGTACAAAATAGTGGGGTCACAATTCAAGTCTGAATCTATGCATTTTTCTAGTTCTAAAGACAAAAATCCTATCACAGCTTCTATGAGTTATTTTGGGGTCATACAAGAGATATGGGAAATTGATTATGTTACTTTTAGGGTGCCTGTCTTCAAGTGTAAATGGGTTGAAGGGAATACTGGTGTGCGAACAAATGACCTAGGATTTACTTTGGTTGATTTGAGTAAAGTTGGGTATAAGGATGAACCTTTTATTTTGGCATATCAAGCGAGACAAATATTTTATGTCAAGGATCCATATAATGAGAGATGGTCAATTGTCCTAGAAGGAAGAAACATGCACGGAATTCATGAAGATGAGTCTCTAGATATACATGAAACACCTTCATTTTCAAGTAGACCATTTGATGACATAGTTGACAATGAAGTTGATGACATACATGCAATTCGAAGTGATCATGATGAAGGGATATGGGAAAACATACCAACATAATAGGTGTTTATCTTAACATTTTCTAGTTCTTTTTATTCAAACTTATAAAGTATGTTGACTTAATATTGTTTTATTTTTCAGGATATGTCGGATTCCACAGACTGGTACTCGGTAGTGGTAGTGGCGAGTGGCGAGAGCGGAAGTGGTGATAAAGGTAGATCCGTCACTCGGTTAAAGGGGTTGACGAGCAAGGAGGGTAGCTAGAGAGAAAACTCAAGTTGAAGTTGATCCACGTTCCGGTAAGGCATCCGGCCCAAATGCTGCTAAGTTTAAGAGCTATTTGGGACTACTAGCTCGACACCATGTTCCGATTACTACTCCATCTTGGGATGATGTTGAGGAAACCGAGAAGAACCTCATGTGGCGGGATGTTCGGGTATTTCTATATTTGTTGAATACTTTATATATCATTATTAATTGAATTTAACATTTATTGGTCATTTCACGAACAAAATTTTGATGTTCCTAACACCGAGGTGATGAGGAAGAAGATTTTATCCTCCATTGCCATTAGATGGAGGGACTTTAAGACTTTCTTGACACGGGAGTATGTATTTGGAAAGTTTCGAGATGAATCTCCCTGTGTAAAGTATCAAATTAGTGAGGAGGATTGGTTACGAGTTTTGTGCCAGCTCGAATGGACCCCTCTTGGCGGGATAAAAGACAAGCCGCCCAACAACGTCGGAGGTTGAATGATGCACCCCATGTATTGTCACGAGGAGGGTATGCATTATTGGAGCAACGTCTCATGAAATCCAGAGAAGAGTCGGCAGGAGTTGATTCTACCGACCTTGCATCTCCACCCCTCGCTATCAAATGTGGAAGGCAGCCGGACAAAATCCGATGGACAAATGACTTCGAGTCCGCACGAATCATTGCACAGTAAAATCGTAAGTTATAATGTCAATTTGAATTGATTCTAATTTGAAAGTTAGTGTATGACTTAATTATTGTTAATGTGTTGTAGGATGATTTAGTTGAGCGGACTCAACCAAGGATCATTTATTCCTCATGGTCGACAAGATATATTGGCGACAACCATAGGAAAACCAGATTACTCGGGACGTGTGCGTGGTGCTGGTGGAACCTGGGGCCTTCGTGATTACTTTGGTCCAACATCACGAAGGAGCACTGCTCGACTCTTGCGGCCAGGAGGCCTTGCATAAAATGGAGATGCAGTTTGAAGAAAAGTTAAATCAAATAAGGCAATCCTTGCAGCGAAGAGTTTGATGAGAAAATTGAATCTCTCGCCGCTCTCAGAGAACGAGACTCAAGGAACACCTCAAACAATTGAACATGATATTGTTCGAGTCAGCACTAAAGGGAGTTGTGCTCGCTACTACCGTTGATCCTTCAGGAGAATATACTCGAGATCGATGCATCACACCGGTGTGAGTTATATGTTGAAGATGACCCCCGCGTCTAGTGGTCGTTGGTCGAGTTTTTGAGGGTGGCTTAACCATCCATGGTGTCCCTCTACAGCCTGGACTGGACACGAGTAGTAGTTGATGAAGTTCATGATGCTAATGCTCCAAGTGCCTTTTCCTAATGAAGAGATTCAATTAGTGGGGCAGGCAAGCGGGACATTCTTGGCTTGGCCAAGACGTTTGGTTATGCCACTATCGACAGACTAGTAATATAAGGTATATATATATATATATATATATATACATATTGTCTATTTACTCTTTTCTAGTATTATAATTATATAAATGTTTAATTAATTGTTATCATTTGTTTAGGAGGACTTGCGTCGTGCAAAGCATAAAAAATAACCTATTATTGATGAGGATCTGACAGAATGTGATGATGATCCCATCTCTATGTTGTTAGCCGTATTACCACGGTTGAGGAAGAGACCGTGTCGGATACAATGGGATGTTAGAGTGTTTGGAATTGACAATTCCAGTGTTCCATTGTACATTTCCTTGCCCGATGCTTTAGAAATTGTCTGGGGAAATTGCATGTTAAACATTTCCATCATACAATTGTGGGCAATGTAAGTCATTTTCATTTATGTTTCTAAGATTATAATAATTATATTCAACTTATAATTAATTGTTTTAGGTACCTTGACAATTTGAGTGTGGAACAAGAAAAATCCGAAGTGTACGGATTTATTGAGCCTCAATCCATCCAAAAATCTGGAAATACAAAGGTTGGAATCCAACAATATATGCAAACATGGATGAGTGACTCAAGAAGACATATATATTTGGCTCCATACATTGAAGGGTTAGTATTTTAATTTGTATTTTAATTTATATTTTTGTAACTAATTTTTATGTCATACAATGTAGGTCCCATTGGCGAGTTAATTGTAATCATGCCCCGGGATTACACTCGTGGTGTGGTTTTGTTCATTACATCGGAAACCGAGTCAAGAAATGAAAAGCTTATTACAAGGGTAAGTTTATCTTTTATTCATTAATTATGTTTTTAAATTGTGAATACATATTGAATAATATATGACTTTTTTCACTTAGAATCGTGTTCTGGAACTAATGTTCTAAGTGGAAAACCTAGAACAAAGACTTTGCAGTTCATTTATCCTAAGGTTAGAAACTTATTTATATAAGTGAATACCATAATTATTGTTTGTATTTCAATTTTGAAAATAATATTATGTTTTTTTCATCATTTCAAGTGTAATAAGCAAACTGACTCGTTTGAATGTGGTTATTATGTAATGTATTGGATGAGAGCCATAGTTTGTGCGGGTTTAATTGATTCTTGGACGGAGGTAATTACTTTTAACATTAGTTAAGTTTATTTAACTTTATTCATGTTGCATGCTTACAAGAGTCAAATTCATGTTTCGGGTATTTCAAGATCCATCTCCATTACGAGAATCTGAGATTACGTAAATTAGAGAACAATGGGCAAAATTTTTTGTTCAACAATTCTAGTACATTATTTTTTAAGTTCTTGTTCATATTATATTGTGTGTATTATGTAGTTTAGTTTAGTTTGTATAGGTAGCTTAGTTTGTATAGGTAGCTTAGTTTGTATAGGTAGCTTAGTTTGTAATAGATTTTTTAGTTTGTATGTTTGTATTATATTGTTTTATTATGTAGTTTGAATTATATAATATTATATTTTTAATTTACTAGCTAAAGAAAACTGAACCTCCGGACTGTCTGGATTACTATTTGCAGGTTTTAGTTGTAAAACAGTAATAAATAAACCGAATTTTAAAAAAAACGAGTAAATTTACGTCGCATATTGGTATATGCGACGTAAATTTACGTCGTATATGGTATACGCGACGTAAATTTACGTCGCATATACCAATACGCGACGTAAATTTACGTCGCGTATACCATATACGACGTAAATTTTCTGTTTTTTTTTAAATTGAAAAGGTTTTTACGTCTGTTTATTGTAAATCTACGTCGGATCTTGATAACTGACGTAAATCTACGTCGGGCAAAAGGGTCCGACGTAAATTTACGTCTCCCGCTTTAACGTCGGACTTAAATACGACGTAAAAAACCCTAAATACCTGACGTAAAAGCCCCTTTTTGCACTAGTGAGTGCACATTAACATAGTTAGTGTAGATGGAAGGATCAGACGCAGTACTGACAGAATTGGAAGTACTAAAAGGAGCGGAAGAACTCATAAAGGGCGGAGGCGATAGTGACAGTGACGTGAACCAGTACACCAGGTAAGTTCCCAGGAAAGAGAGGTGGGTCACTAATGGACATGCTTAAATACCAAGTCTTTCCTTGTCAGAACTTTCCTAGACATGCACTTTCACACTACCAAATAACCGACAATGATAGCGGCGGTGGTGGCAACTTAAATAGTGGTCAAAGGCGAAAAAAAAATTCAAAATAACCTTAAGCTCTGATACCATGTTGAATATAGAAGAAATAGAGTTTGAGATTAATCTCCCTTGTGTATAAATCACACATAGGGTAGTCTATTTATAGTAGAGAGATACAACTAAAAGAGTAACTGAAAGTAACAGAATAAACAGAAGATATTGTTTGATATTATGGTTAATATCTAACAATATTAAATAATATCTAAACAATATCTAACAAACAACAATTGTCATATTAACATAAAAATGACATCTTGTTAAATCCAAACTTAGCTAAAATTCATGTTTTAGTTAAATGCAAATATAGCGTTTAATAGTTATTTTAACGAAAGTAAAATACATAATGACGATCGACCATTTCCGTGTCCAAAAATACATATACCGCATTAAATCATATCCGTGTCCACAGAAAATTTTATTAAAAAAAAAAGAAAAAAAAAAGACAGATAATAACATCATTCCTGTGTAAAAGATATTTTCAAAAAGAAAAAAACACTAAACATAAGATAACACAAACGGACAATCGGCCATACATACATACGTCCGATTAAACTAGATCTAAAAAGGAATGCCAGCAGCAGCTAAATCAAACATCTCAAAGCTGGCTCTAAATCGTAAGCCATGAATTGAACATATACCCCAAATCACCAATGTCACAGCTTCAAATAAGTAATATTAATCCAAAATATATATATATATATATATATATATATATATATATATATATATATATATATATATATATATATATGAGAGAGAGAGAGAGAGAGAGAGAGAGAGTACAGTGCAAATCAGGTAACCACAATCACTAATAAGTGATATCCAAGATGGTTTGACCAGTCGAACGTCCAACGTAGAAAACATAATCAACACAGTTAGAACCCACTAGAGAGAAAAATTGGCGGACCAGACCCAACAATATTCCACCTATACTAAGGCAATCTAGAACTAAACATAGCGAATCAGGGTCAAACAATAAACAAGGTCAATCCAAAACCACCTATACTCAATCCAACAATTACAGGCAGCCCCAACGCGGAACCAAACTCAAATCAAAACAGACACCAAACAGAACCAAAAGTTCAAATCCAAACTGACCTAATCCTGCATCAAACAGAATAAACTAAACCCAACTCCATAACCATGAAGAATAATCCAAACTGAAACAGACAAAACTAAGTCCATAAGCAATCAGAATAATCTAAACTCAAAAAAAGTGTCAAATGAAAATAGGATCCAACGACATGTACGAAAGGGGATGATAGATATGATGACAAATAATTTCTCAAAAATTGATTTTATTGATTTTTTGTCATATTTCAAGAAATACAATAATATATTTATATATTCTCACTTCCACAAAATTTCTAATTTTATCTTAGAAAATAAAAACTCAAAAAATTTAATAATAATCACCAAATATATCATCAATATCAAAATTTCCCATCAAACTCCTAATTATTTTTTTATTTAATTTTATCTTAATAAACTCTTAAACTAATTATTTTCCTATTATCTTTTTAATTTAATTTTACTCAACAAAATTCTCTCGTAAAATTAAATCTCTTTGTAATAAAATTGAAACCGGCATGACCAATCTCCCGACCCCAGACTTGCTAAGCTTCGAAAACTTTCTGAGATTCCAACTTAGCCAACTTGTTAATTTGTCAAATATTCGAGTTCCTGAGCACCTGAGTTCCTTCCATCCTTCATCCTGATAAGTCTGTTGTAGTTCTCGAATAACACATGTACAAGTTCCACATTCCCTTCCTTCACATGTTCTCGGATGAAGTGAAAACACACATCAATGTGCTTACTTCTCTCATGATTGATCAGATTCTTTACTAATTCAATAACCGACTTGTTATCAACTCGTACGGTTGCATCGAGTTATTTCTCCTCCATCAAGCTTAGCAAATTTTTAAGTCACACTGCATGGCACACACTCCACAATGCTACTACGTACTCGGTTTCATAGGTTGACAATGTTACTATGGGCTGCTTCTTTGAAATCCAGGTAAACACTGTGTAACCCATGAAAAATACATACTTTTTCGATCATCCACATCTCCACACCAATCATTATTCGAATACCCGATGAGTTGATAATTGTCCGATCATTCTAGGATTATTTCCCATAAAAATGTGATCATCAACTTATAGTGCAACAAACATCACATTGTATAAACCCATTCTCCTTGAAGTAGGTCTTTATCCGGTCATTCCATGCCTAAGGAGCTTGCTAGCCCATAAAGAGCCTTCTTCAGTCTCAATACTTTTTCCTCCTTGTCACACCTTCGCAAACTCTCCCCTACATGCTCAGTCATTTGAGCACAATGCTTTTCATGCTTTTCTTCAACTTCATCGATACTATTGTTTCTTCCTCCTCGGTTTCCGAACTAGTTACTATTGGTGGTGTAGCAACTCAACCTCCTTTATCATCCTCTAATTCTCCCCAGTTGCACTTACTTCATCAACTCGAACATTCGAATCAACATCATGATTATCATCATGACTCAACTCGGTTCGACCACAAAAATACATGTGACCAGATTGATGATCTTTATTCATCATGTCCTCTACATTTAATTTCATACTCCTCTCCCGAATGCTTCTCAACTGTAACTTATACATTCTATTCTTCCCCATGTCTACTCGGGCATTCAACCTTCCAAGCTTGTCCTTGAATTTTAGTATTTGGTCTTTCATGAATACTGAGTATCTTCTCTCTATCAGTTGTCTCATACTTAAAAGATTACTCTTGAGATCTGGAACATAGTGTTGAACATACAAGGATATGAATGTTGAATATACAAGGATATGAAACTTGTAGATTTTGATGATGATTCAAGAATAAAAGACTTAAAGATTTGAAGACTTGTAATGTTATGTAATAACTCTATTTTTATGTTTTTGAGTCTGTAATATTAGAGTTCAAGATAGCCAGCACATAGACCACTCTTTAAAAGCTCTAAAAACTCATTTTTATCAAAAATGCACTGGAATAATCGATTAAATGGCAGGATAATCGATTATTACAGAAAGAAAACCATTTTCAGTATTTTCTCTCTGGAATAATCGATTAAATGGCCTGTTAATCGATTAATTGGGTTGTTAATCAATTAAATGGCCTGTTAATCGATTAACTAGTGTTATTTTTGCTCCTCTGTGAGAATGACTCTAGAATAATCGATTAACACTTAAGATAATCGATTATTTGGGTCTAATATGTGTTTTGAAATTCAAAATTGGACCAAGTTTCAAAAACCCTATTCCCAATTCATCCAATTTCGAAAATCCCCAATTCCCAAACCCTAATCTCTCTACTTAAGGTTCTCTAAGGCTCTCTGCAAATAGAATAACATTTTTCATACAAAAGTTAAGAGTTGTGACTGCTAGAGAACTATTTGTAGGGAAGAAAAAGAGGCTTTTGAAACCTAGTGTGGGCTAGAAGCGATAAGAATCACTGAGTGGGTTTCTTGGTGGATTGTGTGTTGTGTGTTGTGTCGTCTCTAGGAAAAGTTGTTCTTCATCCTTTGTGGATTCAAAGGAGGTGTTCATCTCTTGTGTGACTCAAGAGAGGTGTTTTATTTACCTTATCTTTTCATTTGTAATCTGTTTGTAAAACTGTGATTATAGTGACATCGTTAATCCTCTGTTTGAGTGATTAGCAACTGTACGTAGGGTCTTTTGATCCGAACCAATATAAATCGATTGTGTAATCTTCTATCCCTTCTCTATTTACTTTACATAGCATTTTAATCGGTGAAATTTGGGAAAAATTTTAAAACCCTAATTTTTGTTTAAGAAACCAATTCACCCCCCTCTTGGTTTTTGTCCGTAAACGCAAACATTCCGCTGCGCGATTCTAACAAGTGGTATCAGAGCTTGCTTTGATAGTCATTCAATTTTCGAAAATGGCCGGACAAAATCAAACGTTTGCCGAGGGTGCTTCTATCAATAGACCTCCCACTTTTTGCGGGGCAAAATTATCCTTTTTGGAAAGTTAGAATGCAAATATTTTGGAGTCTGTTGATAGAGGTGTTTGAGACGCAATTTTAAACGGTCCCTTTATTCCTAAAATTATTGAAAACAAAGAAGAGGTACCAAAAACATTTTCTAGATGGTCAGTTGAAGAAAATAGAAAAGCCCAATATGATGTTAGGGCTAGAAATATAATTTCATCTGCTTTAACCCTTGATGAGTTTTACAGGATATCAGTTTGTAAAAGTACTCAAGAAATGTGGGAAATGCTAAGAGTAACCCACGAAGGTACTGATGACATTAAAAGAGGAAGAAAGAACTCATTGATACAAGAGTATGAGATGTTCCGGATGCAACAGGGGAAAACAATTTTTGACGTTCAGAAGCGTTTCACACATATCGTGAATCATCTCACCGGGTTAGGTAAAATTTTTGATATTGATGAATTAAATGTAAAAATTCTTAAATCTTTGGATAGGAAATGACAACCTAAGGTGACGACCATCACAGAGTCACAAAATCTTGCTACAATGTCTATGGCGGGGCTGTTTGGAAAGTTGAGAGAGCATGAACTTGAACTTGGAAGGCTAAATGATGAAGAAGGTTAACATCAAAAGAGGAACACAACCTTCAAAACTGAAATTTCCAAGAGTAAGAACAAGAAGGAGGAAGAAGACTCGGAGAATCAAGATGATGAAAATTTGAGTCTCATGATAAAAAAATTCACAAAGTTCATGAAAGCCAAAGGGAAGCAACCCTTCAAAGGTAAGGGAAAGGTAAGAGAAAGTACTTCCTTAAATATTAAATGTTATGGTTGTGGTGAAACAGGACATGTAAAAACCAAATGTCCAAATAAGAAGAATCAAGATCATAAAGGCAAGAAATTCTTCAAGAAGAAAGCCTACATTGCTTGGGATGATAGTAACTCAAGTTCGGAGTCAAGTGATTCGGAAATTGAAGCTAACATTTGCTTGATAGCAAAAGATAACATCTCTTCCGACTTTGAGGTTAGTGATTCCGACTCTTCCTCAAGTGATGATGAAAATTATTATGACGCTTTACAAAATTCATATGAAGAATTGTTTACTGCTTTTAAGGACTTGAAAAATGAATATAAATCTATGAAAAAGTGTTTGAATAAATCCGAAAAAGAGGTGGAGTCCTTAAAAACGAAAATTGTATGTTTAGAGGAAAAAGATAATAAAAACATAGCATGTGCATCATGTAAAGAGTATGAACATGATATTGATATACTTAGCCATTTGCTTGATAAAGCTAAGAAGGAAATAAGTGATAATTATAAGGATAAAACTATTGTTCAAAATAGAGAAAATTGTCATGTTCCATTGAAAAAGTCTAAAATTAAAAATAGAAGAGTATGGGTTGAAAAAGGAACTAAAACTTCAAAAGTTAGAAATGTATCATATTCAAAGATCACATCTAATGCATGCTTTTATTGTATGAAACATGGTCATACTTCAAATAGATGTAGAATTAATCATTTTGGTGTTCCTAAAGGAAAATATTTTTGGGTTCCTATAGTTAAATGATTTGATTGTCTCTAATCCCAAGGACCCAAAAGTTATGGGGACCTAAGATTATCATGTTCTTGTTTTGTAGAAAACTTCTAAATCGAAAAAGTCTATGTGGTATCTTGACAGTGGATGTTCAAAACATATGACCGGAGACAAAACGAAATTTGTGAGTTTCAAGCTAAAGACACAAGGATATGTAACCTATGGGGACCACAACAAAGGAAGAATACTTGGAATCGGAAACATTGGTGGTGCAAATACTTTGGAGATAAAGGATGTGCTTCTTGTTGATGGGCTAAAGCATAATCTCCTAAGTAAAAGTCAACTTTGTGACAAAGGATTCAAGGTAATCTTTGAAAGTAAGTTTTGCACCATACATTTAAAGGATTCCGAAAATATAGCATTGAAAGGCATTAGGCATAATAATATCTATTTGGATTGATTTGGATTGTGTACATAACACTAGTATAACATGTTTAGTTGCTAAGGAAGAAAATTCATGGTTATGGCATAAGAGAGCGGCTCATATAAACATGCCTCAATTAAACAAACTAATATCAAAAGAACTTAGTTGTGAGTGAAATCATCCTTTAAATCTAAGAATGTTATTTTCACATCAAAACCTTTAGAACTATTACACTTAGATTTATTTGGTCCATCTAGGATAAAAAGTTTTGGCGGAAATTATTATGCTCTTGTGATTGTTGATGATTTTTCTAGATATACTTGGACATTTTTCTTAACATTAAAAAGTGAAGTTTTTAAGGTCTTTAGGAAGTTTGCCAAGTAAATCCAAAATGAGAAAGACTTAAGAATTAAGGTGTTAAGAAGTGACCTTGATGGAGAGTTTCAAAATGAATGGTTTGAAAATTATTGTGAGGAAAATTGCATTTTGCATAATTTTTCTGCACCTAGGACTCCCCAACAAAATGGTGTAGTAGAAAGGAAAAATAGGTCATTAGAGGAACTTGCTAGAACAATGTTGAATGAATAAAATGTTCCTAAGTATTTTTGGGTTGATGATGTAAGTACTGCATGTTATGTATTGAATAGGATGCTTATTAGGCCAATTATAAAATCAACTCCTTATGAACTGTTAACTGGTAGAAAGCCTAATGTTGCTCATTTAAAAATATTTGGATGTAAATGCTTTGTTTTAAATAATGGAAAAGATAACTTGGGAAAATTTGACTCAAAAGCCGATTAAGGCATTTTCTTAGGTTATTCACGAACTAGCAAAGCATATAGAGTGTTCAATAGAAGAAATTTAAATGTTGAAGAATATGTACAAGTCACCTTTGATGATATTGTAGACCTTGAGGGAAATCCTCTTGAGTCAAATAAAGAACATGCAGGTGATGATGAGTACATAAGAGATGCTCTAGAAGAAATGTACTTGAATGAGAATGAGCCATCTCAACCAACTGAATTAGCAAAAGAGTGGCAATCACCAAGAGGACTTTCAATGGACAATATAATTGGTGATATCTCAAAAGGGGTAAGAACTAGAAATATGACAAATTTTTGTATGTCTGTAGCTTTTCTTTCACAGATTGAACCCAAAAGTGTTGAGGAAGCTCTTAAAGATGACCAATGGTGCATAACAATGCAAGAAGAACTTAATCAATTTGAAAGGAATCAAGTCTGGGAATTAATTCCAAGAGAAGAATCTCATCAAGTGATTGGAACAAAATGGGTATTTAGAAACAAACTTGATGAAGATGGAAATATAACAAAGAACAAAGTCAGACTTGTTGCCAAAGGTTACTGTCAAGATGAAGGTTATTGATTATGATGAAACTTATGCTCTTGTTGCCAGGTTAGAGGTTATATGCCTACTTCTTGCTTATGCTTCATTGATGAAATTTAAACTTTATCAAATGGATGTTAAAAGTGAATTTTTGAATGAGTTTATCAAAGAGGAAGTATATGTGGAACAACCCCCTGGATTTGAAGATTTTAAATATCCCATTCATATTTTTAAATTAAAGAAAGTTTTATATGGTTTGAAACAAGCTCCTAGGTCTTGGTATGAAAGATTAAGTAGTTTTCTAATTTCAAATGACTTTTCTAGAGGAAAAATTGATTCCACCCTGTTTATTAAGAAGGTTAAGGAACATATTCTGTTAGTTCAAGTATATGTTGATGATATTATTTTTGGATCAACTGATAATTCTTTATGTGAAGGATTTGCTAAGATAATGTAGGGTGAATTTGAAATGTCAATGATGGGAGAATTAACATTCTTTCTTGGACTTCAAATTAAGCAACTTAAAGATGACACTTTTGTGTCTCAAACCAAATACTGCAAAGAGATTCTCAAGAAATTTGGAATGGACACTTCAAAGGAAGCTAACACACCCATGGGAATATCATGCTATTTAGACAAGGATGAATCAAGTTTGGAAATTAATCAATCTATGTATAGAGGTATGATAGGTTCACTATTATACTTAACTGCAAGTAGACTTGATATCATTATGTTTGTGTGTGTACTAGATTTCAAGCATGTCCAAAAGAATCTCATTTAACTGTAGTAAAAAGAATTTTAAAATATTTAAAAGGAACTACAGGAATTGGTTTATGGTATCCATCTGAAGCTTCTCCTAGTTTAATAGGATATTCTGATGTTGATTATGGTGGATGTAAGATTTATAGAAAGAGTACTAGTGGAACATGTCATATGTTAGGATCATCTTTGATATCTTAGCATTCTAAGAAACAAGCATGTGTTGCATTGTCCACAACTGAAGCTGAATATATTGCAGCTGGAAATTGTTGTGCACAAATCCTATGGATGAAGCAACAACTAAAAGATTATAATATTTTCCTAAATGATATTCCTTTAATGTGTGATAATACAAGTGCAATCAATCTTACTAAGAATCCTATTATGCATTCTAGAACTAAACATATAGAGATTAAACATCATTTCTTAAGAGATCATATTAGTAAAAGAAATTGTAAAATTGAATATGTTGATACAAAACATCAATTAACAGATATTTTTACTAAACCTCTTCCCAAAGATAGATTTTATGATCTTAGAAGAGACTTAGGAATATTAGAAATAGCCTAAATTATGCTTAACTGATCAATTTTTGCATGTTGTGCTGTAATAATCGATTATATAGGGTTTTAATCGATTATCATGTGTCTAAACCTTAAAAAATTGATGATCTCTCTGGAATAATCGATTATTTTGGGAAATAATCGATTATCTGCACCAAAATGACCAAAATCAGAAGTTTCTCTCTGGGATAATTGATTATTTGAAGCAATAATCGATTATCTGCCAATTTAATTGATTAACAGCATCCGTTAATCGATTATTCTATTCAGTTCAAGGTTTAATCGATTAACTGAAGTATTAATCGATTATCCTAGATCGTTTTTGATAAACTAGCCGTTTGGAACGGCTATTTTGGCACCCATTCTACCAAATCTAGCCGTTTATGACCGTTTTGCTTGTTCTCTATATATAGGAAGGCTTCATTTCACTTCTACACACCTCCAAACCTTGAATCCAAGCATTCTTGCATCATTCAAGCTCTCTTATTTCCTCAAAACCTCACTTGCTTTCAAAATTCCTTATATTTCTTTCCTCTTAATCTTAATGGCTTCATCATCCCGTGCTAAGATCCCCACAAGGAGAAGATCCGCTCCTGCTTTTCATCCCCGTCCAAATTCAGTTGAAGGATGGATCTCCGACGATGAAGGTAGATAGTAATTTCTGACCTTCTGGAAAGAAAGGGGTATTATCACTCCAAAATATATTATTGGTGATCAATTCATCAATAGGGGCTTCAACTTTCCAAATCTTCTTGAGCTGCAAGGTGTCCTTCCATTTATTCAAATGCAAGGTACTTACTACCCTGATTTAGTTAGGGTATTCTATTCACGTCTTAAATATAGAGATCATGTAGCCACTTCTAGAGTCAAGGGTGTGACTATCATCCTTGATGATGATATCTGGGAAAATGTTGCCCACTTTTCTGTAAGGGAGGATGCTATCAATGTTCTTGTGGAGTTAGAAGATTTTGATAGAATTATGGCTTACCGCTCATTTCTCTGAAACCCCTCCATGGAAATTGGCCGACTTCTATTGGCCGGACCATTAAAGAAGGAAGAACGCATGCTACTGCATCTCATTGTATGGATTTTGTGTCCTCGAGCAACAAATCATGCACAATGTTCATCTATTGATCTTCGCATTATTCATGCCATCATGAATAATGAGCCAATTGATTGGGGTAGTCTTGTTATTATGACCATGCTGAAAGCTAAGCGTCATCCAACCTTTAAAATCCCATATAAAGGAGTAAATGTTGAAGGAGAGCAAAGGGTCAAGACGATAAATTCAAATCGAATGCTTGACAGCACGCTCACTCAATTACAAATGGTGCGTGTAAATGGAATTTACGTTCACAAAGATGACACTCCCAACATGGCTGAAGATGCTCAAGATTCTGATGAAGAGATGTCTACTGCTAAAATTCCTAAAGAAAACATTCATACTACTGAGACATCTTCTGCTCATCCTACATCCCGTCCATCTATGGAAGATATGCTCTTTGATATGAATCAAAGAATGCAAGAATTCTTCACTATTTCTCAAGAACGGCATCAGGAAATCATTCGCCGTATTTCGGATGTAGATGATAGTGTTTGTAACTTAGAAGATAGATTTGATGCCCAATTTAACAGTGATGAAAGTGAAGAGTTTTAATCTCTTCAATATATCTTCTTGCTTGTAATTTATTTGATTTATGGAATAAAATTGGTATTTTTGCTTTGTTTGAGGGGGAGCTTTTTCTATATTATGCACTTATTGAGGGGGAGCTTTCATTTTTTTGATCATAATCAAAATAGGGGAGAAATTTTTTAAAGCCTCTTATGTTTGCTTCTTATGTTTGTTATGTTTATTAAATTTAAATATTGTCTAGTATGTTTAATGTTTTGTTAGCTGTGACAGACAAAACAAGTTATTAGAAAGGGCTTTAAAGGAAATTTTGATCATCATAAAAAGGGGGAGATTTTGAATATACAAGGATATGAATGTTGAACATACAAGAATATGAAGTTTGTAGATTTTGATGATGATTCAAGAATAAAGGACTTAAAGATTTGAAGACTTGTAATGTTATGTAATAACTCTGTTTTTATGTTTTTGAGTCTGTAATATTAGAGTTCAAGATATCCAACACATAGACCACTCTTTAAAAGCTCTAAAAACTCATTTTTATCAAATACACTGGAATAATCGATTAAATGGCAGGATAATCGCTTATTACAGAAAGAAAACCATTTTCAGTATTTTCTCTCTGGAATAATCGATTAAATGGCCTGTTAATCGATTAAATGGGTTGTTAATCGATTAAATGACCTATTAATCGATTAACTCGTGCTATTTTTGCTCCTCTGCGATAATGGCTTTGGAATAATCGATTAACACTTAAGATAATCGATTATTTAGGTCTGATATGTGTTTTGAAATTCAAAATTGGACAAAGTTTCGAAAACCCTATTCCCAATTCATCCAATTTTGAAAATCCCCAATTCCCAAACCCTAATCTCTCTACTTAAGGTTCTCTAAGGCTCTCTGCAAATAGAACAACCTTTTTCATACAAAATTTAAGAGTTTTGACTGCTAGAGAACTGTTTGTAGGAAAGAAAAAGGGGCTTTTGAAACCTAGTGTTGGCTAGAAGCGATAAGAATCACTGAGTGGGTTTCTTGGTGGATTGTGTGTTGTGTCATCTCTAGAAAAAACTGTTCTTCATCCTTTGTGGATTCAAAGGAGGTGTTCACCTCTTGTGTGACTCAATAGAGGTATTTTCTTTACCTTATCTTTTCATTTGTAATCTGTTTGTAAAACTGTGATTATAGTGGCAACGTTAATCCTCTGTTTGAGTGATTAGCAGCTGGACGTAGGGTCTTTTGATCCGAACTAGTATAAATCGACTGTGTAATCTTCTATCCCTTCTCTATTTACTTTACACAACATTTTAATCGGTGAAATTTGGGAAAAAATTTAAAACTCTAATTTTTGTTTAAGAAATCAATTCACCCCCTCTTGTGGTTTTTGTCCATAAATGCAAACATTTCGCTGCGCGATTCTAACACATAGAACACATCTTGGATTAACTAGACTAGGTCATTATTTTGCAAAAAAAATAAAAATAATACCTCAACCTTTTACAGAAAGACCTTCGAATCATTTCCAAAAGATACATGATCGCCCTCAAATTTCTTTAATTTACTACATAGGTGCTCGTCCCCCAAATATAGTTACTTGCACCCATGTCTAAATACCATATAAAATCTTTTGAGTTGTAATATGCTCCCAAATATACTAGCGAGTTGTGATTGTCGCCACCATCAAAAGAGGCAGTCGGAGCGATGCGATGGTTTTGACTTCGACTCGTGTTTTTAAAGTGATGTTACAACGCCTTTAGGTTGTTCGATAATCGGGTTGGACCTAAAGGTGATGTTTTCGAAAAGGGTTCTGGAGTCGCCACCAATGTTTTATCCAGAAACATTGGAAAAGGAAGAAAAAGAAGGCGTTGGTTTAGAAAAACCAACTTTGGCCATTATGACCAGAGTTGGGTAAGGAAGTTAGTTATGTGTTGGGAAGATATTAGCTTCCCTACGATGCCCCTTTCGGGTTCCTTATGATGGACCGTTTATTTTATAAATAAAAAACTGTAAAATTATGCTTTTACCCTTATTTATTCAGTTACGGAAATTAAAATGTTGACTACATGGTCCTAACATCTAATGCACAGATAGATGTAATAAAAAAGTGATAAAAGAAGATAGAAAGTGTAAGAACCTTCGAAACAAGCTTTTGTATTAATATTCTTAGTAAAGAAAGGCGCATTTTGGCAATGTTGATCGCTCTCTCTTGCAACATTAGCAAATGCTCACTAAGAATACTAAGAAACTCCGTAAATGCTTCGGAGGGATCCTAGGAGAAGAATTTGAGAAAGTTGCAAAAGGGAAAGTGGAAGAATGTCGTGAAAAGGAAGGGGTCGCACCCTCCTTTTATAGGGATTCGCGCCTATTAGGTCAGGACCGTCGTCTCGCCTGACAAGGTCGAGACCGCCGTCTCGCCAAACGGGACGGCGGTCTCGCCCTTGACAAATGGAGAGAAGGCCGTCTCGCCAAACGAGACGGTGGTCTCGCCCTTCGCCGATGGCAAGACGGCGGTCTCGCCAAGCGAGAACGCGGTCTCGGCCTTCTAAGTGGAATTCCTTATTTTTTTTCTATACAAGAAACCTTCCTACTCTAATATGAGACCTATTAGTCTATCCTAGGAACCTTTTAGGCCTTGCCCATCTTCCAATTGGAGGTCTTCTACTCTTTATTTTGAGGCCAGGAAAGATTTGGTATCTACAGTGATCAACATTTGCTCCCTTATGTATTGCCAAGTTGTGATCGACATTCTTGTCAGTTGTCGAGTTGTGGTCGACGATCAATAGTATTGTTTCTTCCATTTTTGTTTCTTCTACGAGATAAGTCTCTTCCACCTTTTGACATTCTTTTGCAAAGGGTCAAACCTCACCATAATTGTAACACTTGTTTGAGTAACAATCCTTTGCATAGTGGTCATATTTGTTACACTTGAAACACTCAACATTATAATGACTCGTCGATTAACCTCCTCTCCAACCACGTCCACTACCTCACTAGTTTTGTTGATTTTCTTCTTCCTTCTTGCCACCTCGGTCACGACCACTATGTCCTTTTCCTTTACCTCTACTATTTTGATAATAGAAAACCTTCTCCTATTTTGCCTTGTTTTGGAGAAATTGTACAATCATCTCCTCCTTCTTTTTCTTCTTTTAGTGTTCATAGGATTTTAAAGAACCAACCAACTCTTTTATTGTAAGCTCGGACAAGTCCTTTGCTTCCTCTATAACTCACACTATGTTCTCAAATTCATCTGTTAAAGACCTCAAGATCTTTTCAACGATTTGTTATGTGAAAAATGTCTCTCCATTATGATTAAGTTGTTTCACCACATTTTCAACATGCAAGATGTATTCGAAAACTCTTTTTGACTCATTCATTCTCATACTCTCCATCTCGCTACACAATGTTTGTCACTGAATTCATGTTCCTTGGTTATCGTTCTTGTACTCCTTCTCCAATGCATCCTACACTTCGGCTATAGATGTAGCTTCTACAATTTGATAAAATTGAAATCTTCTATAGCTTGAAACAACGTAGCTCTATTATTTGAACGTTCCTCCTTCAATGCCTTGAAAGTAGAGGTCATCCATCCTTCCGTAGTTTATGATTCTTCAAAATCTTCCTTTACTACTTCCCAATAATCTTGAGCTTTGAAGAGAGCATTCATTTGGATACTTTATCTTAGGAAATAAAAATTTCCAAAATCAAATAATAACCATAAAATATATATTAAAATGTCCCAACAAACTCATAATTATCTTTTTTATTTAATTTTATTCTAATAAAATCTTAAACTAATTATCTTCTTATTTATTATCTTTTTAATTTAATTTTATCCTACAAGATTGGCGGTCCTGCTCCAAATCACCTAAGACTGGTTAGCGGCGAGACTGGTTAGCGGCGAGCTTGGTTGTGCGACATAGTGGAGGTGCCAGGCGGTGGATCGCGGTGGTTCTTTTGAAGGTTTGGCTGGGGTGGCTGGCCACGGGCTGCAACATATTCTGTAGTCTTCTCTCCTCGAATTTCGTCTGACTGCTTTGCCTCTTCTCATCAGTGCCCCTTCATTTTTCATTATGCATTCCTTTTAAGGCACTTTAGCTCAAATTGTTCTATAAAATGGATTGGATTTTTTTAAATATAAAATATTAATAAAAAAACTATATTTTTAATTATTTCCTTTTTCATTTTTTATATATTTCAATTATTTATTTTTTAAAATATTTTTAATTATATAAACAAAATTAGATGCTTGCACCACGTTTTAATTAAATGAAAATATAGTCTCTAATAATTATCTCAAGGAAAATTATAATTTATTTACATCTTAGATCATAAGTATTAAGTAGTCACAAAGGCGGATTTAAGAGGCCTGCAAGGGCCACGGTCCCCCAATTGCAGGGCAATTTTTTTTATTATATATATAATAATTATTTTTTTAAATTAAACAAAAATATTTTATAAATACAAATAAAATTAAAATTTTTTATTTTTTCTTAAATTTTGTGGATAATAAATATCATATTTATTTTTTATATAATTTTTCACTTATATATCTTTTTTCTTTCTTCCATTTTTAGATTTTTATCTTTCTCGTCACCTTTTCATTTTTCCACTTTAACTTTTCTTATCATATACCAATTTTGTCTTTTCATATTTCTATTTTTTATTTTTATCATGCATTCACTTTTATATTCTTATTAAAGGTAAAATTACAAATATATCAAAAAGAATAAATCAAAAATAGAAAAAATGTTAAAAAATCATGTTGGTAATTGAAGGTATAGAGAAGTTGAGAATCAATTATAATTAAAGGACATATTGAAGAAAAAGGAAGAATTTAATATGATTTGTTGAATTGAAAGGACAGAAGGTACAAATGATGAATAATTAGGAAGTACTTAAAAGAATAAGGATTACCAAAAAAAGGATAAAATAATAGATTAAAAGATAAAAAGTCACAGGTGTGACGAGTCCAAACATCGAGAGATTGAAAGAGTAGAAGACATTGAGACTCATGGTGCAAAATGACAAATGTGGAATATTAAGGGAAAACAACATAATTGAAAAGGTATGAGAGACAATTATTACCTCATTTGCACTAATATTTGGGACGTGACGACAATGTGGGTCAAAAAAGAGAAGGTAATTTTAATAAAGTAACCATTTGTGGATCTTTTTATTTGAGTATATTTTATTTTAATTTGTAATTTTTATTTGATTGGGGTATTTTTTAGCAGTTACACATAAGAAAAATATAAATATGGGGAAATAAATGTAAGGAAGGTGATTGTCAAATTGTACGAAGAAATTTATATTCTGAAAAATGCTACGAACACAGAAGAAACATTTTCAATAGAGTTCTTGCAATTTGGATCGTCACTTCCATTGATTTTCTTTACCAGTTTCTGTTTTATAGTAGTACTTTGATTAATCAAGGAGAGGGGTTGAATGCAAATCTTCGACAAGAAAATGAGAATGTAGGGGTGATTTTGATTTTGCCAAATGAATATGCTAATGTGTATAAGAAAAGTCAGACAAGGCAATATTAGAATAGAGAAGATTACTATGAGCTTGATTTGCAACCTAAAGCAGTTTGAGTCACTCAAGTTTCATGTGAGTCACCTCATAAAGATGCAACATTGATAAATCCACCCAATAAAGATATGAGGTTTCATTTAAAACCTTTAATGTTGAAATTAGAAATCGAGAGTGTTGGGGTGAATAAAGTGTTCATCCATGGAGGAGCAATTGTAAATATATTACCTAAATCCATGTTGAAAAGATTTGGTAAGAAAGAAGAATATCTAATAAGGAACAACATTCTAGTGTCAGATTTTAGTCGGAAGTCATCGAGTTCAAAGGGGATGATAGCCCTTGACGTGATAGTGGGAACTTATACAAGGACTATTGTGTTTGTGGTAGCAAAGTCTCATGCAATTTTTAATGTTTTGCTTGGGAAGAGAATGAATACATGGCATGGGGGTAGTACCTTCAACTGCTCATCAAAAGCTATATATATATGGAATCAAGATGGTCATTTGGAGGTAATTCAAGGGCATCAGACTGACTATGTAGCTTATGTGTCTCATGCAGATCAACCTTTGAGAAACTTAGCCTTGACTAAGTTGTTTACCTTTGAGACTCCTGAAGATTTTAACTCGAAGATGCATAAGACATGATTTCCGGAATGCATCCTAATGAATAATTTTTGTTGAGGGAGGAGGCTAATCTCGAAGTGGTTAGGGGCAATGATTGAACCTCATTATGAAAATTCCTTGATTCGATTGCAAATTTATGTTGGTTCATTACGATTGTAGGAGAGTCAAGAAATCGTAAGTAATAGTAGGATCGAGTCGAATAAGTCAATATCATCGACACTAGTTTGCAATAAAGATCCACTAAACAATGAAGTTAAGTTAGATTGTATTATGATTTCTCGCCTTTTGGATTTGAAGAATCGAGTACAACAAGGAATAAGAAAGTTGAAGCCTAAAGTTGAAGCCTAGATCCATTGGAAGAAGTCGATTTGGGTGATGGGAAAGAAAGAAGGCCTACTTATATAAGCAAATTATTAAGTGAAGAGATGAAAGAAGAGTTTATTAAGATACTTAAGATGACAAAGCGCTGAGCAGATTGCTAATTTTTAGAAAAAGAGCTCTTAGGATTGATTCCGCTCATAGGATGAAAAAGCACTGAGCGATTTCCTCAAAGTTGATTTCGCTTAACGGATGGAGATGCGCTGAGTGGATTTACACTATTTCAGGTTTTATAATTTCTTTAATTTATCATTCCTACAAAAGAAAATAAATAATTAGTAAAAACATACAATAGCAATAATTTATATTAAGATATTTTTATTTTATTTTTACAAAACTATATTAATTATTAATAATTAATTAAGAAAATATATTAAATATTTATAAATTATATTAATAATATTATTGATAAAATGTGTTAATCAGTTCACCATGACATGCACCAACGTGCCCTAAGACAAACACCAATGTGTACTAAGACAAACACCAATGTGCACTAAGACAAGCACCAACATACACTAAGACAAACACCAACATGCACCAAGACAAGAACCACCATGCACCAAGACAACCACAAAGTTAAGCACTAACATGCACCAAGACAACCACAAAGTTAAGCACTAACATGCACCAAGATAAGCATCGTCTTACACCGGGACAAACACCAAGCCAAGTACGAATGTGCACCAATAAAATTTCCTTTTCTTCTTATTTTACTGCTTTTCGTCCAACCTTATTTGTTACAATTTTTATGCTTTATTAATCTCTTATCCTTTCTTGAATCCTTAGAAATGAACCTTCACACTTAGATAAGTGATTACTTCATGTCTAGTAGGAATCTTCCATGGGTTTTCTCGTCTAAATTGTACCAAACACCTTATTTTCTTAACTTAAAAACTACACTCATCATTTGGTATCAAGAGCTATGCTTTAAGATAAGGTGTTCCTTGTTTTATTGCTTAATCCTTCTTTTGTTATAGCTATTTCTTGTTTGGTACAAAACTATCCATCATTTTCTGATGGAAATATGCTTCCTCCTTCCACCAAGTATGGTGCTGAAAATTCTACACCATGAGCACCCAAGTGTTAACCAAAATTCTTCCCCAAGTTTCAAGAGAAACTTGGCACTTTCTCCTCCAAGGAAGGTTCCTTGTTAGGAGAATATGAGAAAGAGATCTCCAAAGATACTTGACGATAATCTAAATTTGGGGTACAAGAGCAATTATGCAAGATCCACACACAAGTTTTGACTTCATTCACATGTAATAAAAAAGCTACACAAGGGGTCATATATATATAGTTGTTCGCCTTTCATTCACTCACTCACCTAGGGGATATGGGACTAATTTGACATTATACAAGTGATGATCGAATTTCTCAATTACAAGGGGATTAAGTCCCACATTTCTTTTATCTACATGATTTTAAAAGTTTATATATGCTCATGTTTTCCATAGTCGCAACCAAGACTTGAAGCTTGGACCTTCTAGCTTGAAATTGGCGTTGGGAAAAAATATGAGGGAAATTATTGTAACTATTTTGTTTTATTCCAATGTTCTTCCTTGCTCCTATCTTTATCCTTTCGCCTCCTTCAAGTCTCACATTGCTATGATGAAGGCATTTCCACGTGTTTATATATGCCAAGTTTCCATAATGTGCAACCAAGTGAGGTGAGTGAAGGAGTGGTCATGAGCTTCCTCTCCATGTAACCATTCCATTGTTAGGCATTGGCTTTGTGGTTGCAGCCCATTTGAAGTCATTTGATTAAGCGTGTTCTACAAAAGAGAAAAGGGTGGTTTTTACAATTTTAATCAAAGTAAAGGTAGAAGAGGATATTAATAAAAGATATTCCAAATGAGGAGTGTTCGTGGGGAAACTTCTTCTTCTATCCCTTAGGTTTTGGGCCTTGGTTAAGGCCCAATATGTTGTGGCCTAGATGGACCTCCATCATTTTCTTTGGTTGGCACAAAACTGTTCAACACTTGAGGTTGGTGTCCATTCCTTGCTCACATAAAATTCTTGTGATCACATGAAAAGTATTTGATAAAATTCTTAACTTTAGAAAGACCCAAAAATGCATGATATGTTAGCTACATATTACTTCTAGTTCATGTCTGTTTGAGTCATTAAATGTTATTACCTTTTTTGAGTCATATGTCTCACATGCTTGTCACCGTCGTCAAAAGAGGCGGTCGGAGCGGCGCGATGGTTTTGGATTGACTCGCATTTTTTGAAAGAAGTGGTTCAATGCCTTTAGGCTGTCTGATAACTGGGTTAGACCTAATGGCGAGGTTTTTGAAAAGGTTCGAGGAGTCGCCATCAATGTTTTAACCTTAAACACTGAAAAAGGAATAAAAGAAGAAGAAGACAGTGGTTTTAGAAAAAACCAACTTTGGCCATTACAACCAGAGTCGGGTAAGGGAGTTAGTTACGTGTGGGGAATGTGTTAACACCCCACAACGCCCCTTTCGGGTTCCCTATGATGGACTAGTTCAGAAAATAAACACTTAAAGAAATTATGTTTTTACCCTATTATTCTATTTACTTGCATAATTTAAATGTCTACATGACCCTATTATCTAATGCACACAGAGAAAGCGATAAAGAAAGAAGTAAAGGAGAGAGAGAATAGAGAAGGAACCTCCGAAGCAAGCTTTATATTAACTCTTCAATCGCTTCAATAAAGAAACTTATGTGTGAATGATTATTTTAAGATGCTAGAATCTTTACTGTTAGGATCGGATTGCATGATGAAATAAATGAGGCTAAGATACTTAGGTTTGTTAGGGGTTTTAGGAGAGACATCCATGACTTAGTAGAATTGTATGAATACTCCTCCATGGAAAATGTTTTACACCTTGCCCTTAATATTGAAGCTCAATTGAAAAGAAAGGATGGGGCAAGGAGGAGTTATTCAAACAATGATTACTATAACTCTTCGTGGAAAGGAAAGGAAAAAGAAAAGCATGATAAAAATCTTTTTAAGTCTCACCAAGAGCCCACTCTTAGGGATAACACGACTAGGAACCCCACTCCTAACTCCCCCACCCCTCAATGGTCTAGTTAAATTAGATGCTTCAAATGCTTAAGGTATGGGCATAAAGCTTCTAATTGTCCAATCAAGAGAACTACGATTTTGAGTACAAGTGAAAAAGTTGAGAGCTAGCATTCTTCTCCCCCTTCAACCTTAAGAGAGAGTTCCTCTTGCTCATCTTCCTCCTCTAGTGAGGATGAAATCAAGCCTTGTGAGGGTGACTTATTAGTAGTGAAGTGCATGCTCGGACAAGTTCCAAAAGAACTTTATCACTCCTAGAGAGAAATTATTTTTCATATTAGATGTTATTATAAATACAGGTTAAGATCAAGAGGAGGGGGTTGAATTGATCTTTGAAAGATTTTTGCAACTTTTACAGATTAAAAATTTCCAAGATCAAATGAAATCAATCTTTTCTTGAAACAAAGGATAGCAAACCCAAATATAGGAATATGATAAAGAAGGAAAGAAAGAACAATAGAATTTATACCAGTTCACCCAAACCATAGGGCTACATCTAGTTCTCTACCAAATCTAGTTGAGGTCCACTAATCAAATTTAGTTGATTATAAGCATAAACCAGTATGTTATAATTATAGGCTGAGATCCAAAGGGGGGGGTGAATTGATCTTTAAAAACTTTTTCGCAACTTAAAGATACAAATTAACAATTTCAAAGATTAAGATATCTGATCAAGTATTAATCCAAGAAAACTTAAACTGATATAAGGAAAGTGATGAGTGAAGAAAAGAAATACCAAGATTTATACTAGTTCACCCAAACCACTGGGCTACGTCCAGTTCTCAACCAATTTCCAATTGAGTTCCACTAGATTGAAAATGTTTTGATTACAGAATCAAATAACAAAACACCCAACCTGCACCAAGAACCAAATTCCAGTTCTTGAACCTAACCAGCAACCAAGTTCCAATTGTAGAACCAATGCCCAATCTTCCAAACACCTAGAGTATACAGAAACTAAAAAGAATTGAAAGAGTTGAAGAAAATAGAACAATCAAACCGGTTATGCAGATGCAGAATTCCAATCTGCAGACTGAGTTTCTTCACAAGCAAGAACAAAAAATGCCTTAAGAAATTCTCAAATTTCTCACTAGAAGGAGCATGCTTCTCTCTTGAAAAGATCCTTAAAGATTGCTTGAATGATTTCTAAAAGATGTGTTTTAAAACATTGAAGCAAAATTGTTTATATAGACATTTTTCTAACTAACTGAACTAATTAATCGATTAATTTGTTCTTTAATCGATTAAAATATCGTGTCTTTAATGGTTTTAACTGATAAAAATATCAGTTAGTCGATTGACAAGTTCTACCAATTTTTCTCGTGGCGTTTTAACTGATAAAAACGCGGTTTAATCAATTAAAACAGTTGGGCGAAAATTCCTTAAGTGATATTAATCTATTAATTTGAGATTATATCGATTAAAATACTAGCAAAGGATTTCTCACAAACTTCATAAGTGATTCTAACTAATAGAAACACATTTTAATCGATTAAAACAGTTATGCAAAAGTTTCTTAAGTGATATTAATCGATTAATTCGAAGATATATCAGTTAATATACTGAGAGAATGTTTTCCAAAACTTCTTAAGTGAAAATAATCGATTAATTCGAAGATGTATCGATTAAAACTATGACAAAAAATGTTTTCACATGTTTTAAACTGTTTTAATCAATTAATTCGAAAATATATCGATTAAAAATGTGACAGAAGTGTTTTCAAGTTTCTTTAAGTGATTTTAATCGATTAATTCATAAATGTATCAGGTAAATCCGATACTTTAGAGCAAATTAACCGATTAAAAGGATTTTTAACAGATTAAAATATTTTGAGACTTTTTTTTTTCAAATGATAGAGCCTAATGTTGTAGGATTGGTTAGATGATTATACCTACTCAATATTGATGCAGAATCACTAAAGGACCATAACACTACATCTCTTATTCCATAATTCCTTTGACTTCATCAAATCTTTAAGATCTTTAATATTTCATCATCATCATCATCAGTCTACCCCTATTTGATGAAGACAAACTCCGTTTTGAATCCTGCAAAGAAGTCACTAGATGTTTTTGTGTTAGTGATGCAATTTAATGTTAGTGAGTTTATTCAATATTTATTTCTCCCCCTTTGACTTCATCAAAAACAGAGAAAAGAGGAGTCAATCAAAATAAAGTATGCATAAGATATTAAAGGTGCAAAGTGTTCTGGTCAGAAGCCTGTAAAATATTACAGACCCAGTAAAATTAAAAGAAAAATAGAAAGACAAAAGAAAAGAGTTGTGATAAAAAGAGGGACCCCTTTGCGTTTGACTGCTTAGTCATCCCATTGTCCTTGATTCAGTTGCATATCTTCGAGTTTGGTGTATATATCATCAATTTGGTTGCTGAGATTGGAGAATTGAGTATTGGTGTGTTGGTATGTCATCTGTAATATCCTAAATTTTGCAATCAATTATATAAATAAATTTTGTAAGTTATAAATATGTACCGAATATTATGTAGAGTTATTATAAAAATAAAACATGATTTTTATAGTAATTTTGTCTTAAGAAAATTATAAAATAAAATCCAAGGTTAATATTGTGTCAAATAATAATTTAATAATAATTCTTAATAATAAAATTAAATAAATGAATAAATAAATATTAAAAAAAAAATCACGAAAAGAGAGAAATGGTATTCAGGGACCGTAGTTTTAGATCAAGTCAATAAAACATTTGAATTAAGTCGGTGAAATAAGGCGGTGGAGAATAAAATTAAAGAAAATTCGAGAAGGACTATAAGTCGGTAAGATAAGTGTATAAATAGAAACAAATTTGAAAACTTACTTACACAAAAACATACCATTCCCGTCACTTACAAATCCAACAGAGAGGCACCAAAATTCTGAGTAGAAGAATTCGAGAGAAAGGAGGAAAGGGGAGCATAAGAAATTAAGATAATAATAAGATTTTGAAGGAGCCAGGTATGGGTTAGACGTTTAGTTTTATTCATACGAATGACTGTAATTAGAGATTACTATTCATCAATTGCAAAGTTTGAAATATTGTTGAAATTCTTTCAATTAAGGATGAATTATATAATAAAATTGTTGTTTTTAACTTAAATTGAACATGTTTATGGTTTAATTTTGATTTGGAACTAATTTGAGTGATTGAAATTGAGAAATTTGAAACCTGGATTTCGAAAATGGCGAACTGGATGAAAATCTGCAAAATTCGCTCAAGCGAAAAATATATCGCTTGAGCGAGGACACCTGGAAAATTTGGGATTCTCGGGTTCTTTATCGCTCAAGCGAAAATTACATCGCTTGAGCGACTAAGGGTCATGTTTCGCTCAAGCGACCGGTATACTCGCTTGAGCGACGAAAGCTTCAAAAAAAAAAAGGGGACTAAGGGTCATGTTTCGCTCAAGCGACCGGTATACTCGCTTGAGCAACGAAAGCTTCAAACAAAGTGGACTCTCGGGTCATTACTCGCTCAAGCGACCGATGTACTCGCTTGAGCGACGAAGCCTTCAAACAAAAGGGGACTCTCGGGTTCCATCTCGCTCAAGCGACCGGTGTACTCGCTTGAGCGAGCGAAGGAAGAAGAAAGGACTAGGTGGGAATTTTTGCAAAAGATCAAGGGTAAAATAGTCATTTCACATATTAGGGACATAAATGGAATTTTGAAAAAGGTTAAGGGTATAATCGAGATAAAGTCAAACAGTATGTTACCCCCTCTTTGTTTACTAGGAAAACGACTCAATAAATGTTAGAATTTGAGGATAGTGCCTTCATCAAAGTTATAGATTATTATCTTATTTTTCCAACATAATTGGAATCATCTTAAAATGCGGTCTAGAACTCAAGATATGGACAAAACACTGAACCCTATGAAATAAATTATTAATAAAAATTGTCTTGCTTAAAACAACTATGAATTGTAATTAAAATTTTGAATATATGAAGGAGATGTTTTTAAGTATTTAATTGATGATAGATTGTTTTGTTTCATACGAGACATAAACATAATGCATGAAATGTTTTCTGGAAGTCACATAAAAGTTTTTACAGAAAAGTATTTGGAAATTTCTCTTAAGTTGCTACCAAGGACGGTTGGTAGGAATAATGATGTGCAAAACAGAATTTTTAAATTTTTCTGTGAGTCAATTTACTATCAAGAGTATCTGGTAGTGAAATATGACTATGAAAATGGCTGGCCAAATGAGACAGAGAATGAATTATTAAAAAAATTGAGCTACCAGAATCTCTGATAGTAAATGGGGGAGTAGAATAGGTAAGACAGGACCTCTGGTCTATGGGGATGGACCTCTGGTCTAGGGAGCGTTTGGGCATGGGCAATTCCATAAGTGGCCAGTCTTTATTTGATTCTGTGCCGTGGTAGCCTGCCGGGTGCACTGACACTCTGACTACCTGTCTACTTGTTCGCGTTTAGTGGGACATTGCCGAATCACCGGACAGGGTGATGTTAAGCTCTGGTTCCACTAGACACTCAATGAGTCTCCATGGAGCACTGAGTCAAAAATAAATTTTTAAATTTTGAGTCAAAAGCATGATTTTAAAGTTTTACGTTTTGAGTCACATTTGCATATCATAAACATGTTGGATGATGAAATTGTAGATTATTCATGATTTGTATGATATTCTCTATTATGATTCCATGAATGATTTATTTCTCACAATTAATTTTCAAATTAAATTACATATGGTTATATATTTATATGCGGTTAGGAACTTATTAGAAGGAATGTTTCATTAGTTGATTTTTTCGTATGAATGTTTGCTTTATTTGTTGTGGATAAAATTAAATGTCTAACCCCATAAATATTTCAATCCCGGATGTTGGTGACGTATGATGCAGGAATACATAGTCCAAGAGATAGATGTCGGATGCAAAAATCCAGAGCTTAGGCTGGGAATTGTATAACATATAAGTATAACTTCATGACTTGTAATATTTTGAAAAATTTGTACTAGAACTTGTTGCTTGATTTAATATAAAACCTTACCTAAATTAATTGTTCACTTAGTATATTTTCTATTAACCTTCTATGAATATTGAAAATATTATTAACTTAGATAATAAATTAGAATAAATAAATGTAATCTGTAAGGGGGTTACATCATCTGCATATGTTTCCGCTGATTCTCTTGTAGGGATGAAATTTGAGATATCATTGTGCGCTCAAATTGAGAGAGAGGAGTTCCTCAATCCGGTTGAGCATAATATGGAGTGATCTCCATGTTCTAAAAATCAGTAGACGTGTGTTCTTCAGCAGTTTGAGGAACTTCTGCAACTGGAAGGGATGGGATTTCAGTGTGACCAGGTTCCTCTTCATCCTCATCTTTAGACATTCCAGCTTCAGCCTTTGAGATCCATTCTCCATCAATTTTGATGAACCCCATCTTACGTAGTGTAAAATCATCAATTTCATTTGAGAATTTTGGAGCTTCTACACATTCTTCTAACAAGTCAAATGCAAAATGTTTAAAGAATTTGTTAAGCAACATAACATAGGGTCAGCGGAAGTCACTTAGCCTTTTAGCCTTGATCATGTGATCTTTAATCACATAAACCCAATTAACCCAAATGTTGTTTTGGATGCAATACATATGGTCCAAGTCTCCTTTATTTAGCAGAGCATGGTTGCTCCCCTTGGGTGTTAGCAACCATGCAATGATGAAAGCCAACAACCTTTGTTCTAACCTCATTTTCCCCGCATTTAGAATTCTGACCGAGTCATTGCTATCTCTGAGGCAAGATATGAAGAATTAGATTTTGTTGAAATTGGGCAGCTCAGAGACGTTTCCCTTGGATGTTAGACAAATGACATCAAGAGGGAGGGGGGTGAATAGATGCACAAATTAAATTAGATGCCAAATTCAAAAATTTATTTATTTAAGATATCCAATAATTTGTTAATTCAATTTTAATTACCAGATAAAATGTAGATAAAGTGGAAGCGATATAATCAGAGAGATAAAGGGAAGGAAATAAGTAGATGTAAGCACAAAGGTATAAGGAAGATGAAAACACACAGAAATTTATACTGGTTTGGGTCAAGCCAACCCTACATCCATTGCCTTGTCTCCTTTAATACGAGAGAGACAACCCAAATCACTATCTTTAAAATTCAGTTGAAAAATTACAATCAAATTTGTAGAAGAACCAGTAAACAGTAAACTAATTAAAAAGATAACCACCTCTCTAGAATCCCACTAGACATGAACACCTCCTTTGAACAAATCAAAGGATGAACACTTCCCCTGAACCAATCAAGGGATGAAAAAACACCTCCTTAGAATCCCACTAAGGATGAACACCTCCTCTGAACAAATCAAAGGATGAACACCTCCCCTGAACCAATCAAGGGATGAAAAAACACCTCCTTAGAATCCCACTAAGGATGAACACCTCCTCCGAATAAATCAAAGGATGAACACCTCCCCTGAACCAATCAAGGGATGAACAATCACCTCTCAAAAATAAGAGATGAAACAGAGACCAAGCACACAATCAATTAAATAAGAATAGTCACACCTGGTAATGGAGACAACAAATTGTAGAAGTCTGTAGAATGTCAACCTCTAAAAGCAAGTGTGATTAACAATGAAAGCACAAAAGGCAATAGGGAAAAGGGTTCTCTCAGAAAATGAAAAATATCTCTGTTGCCTTGTTCATAATGATTTTCTTAAAACAGAATGTTTGTAAACTGTATTTTTGAATTCTGTGATTGTGTATTTTTTATTTTTAATCAAAACTCATTTAAATAGGAAAATAACATAAGAAAATAGTCATTGGTCATTAATAATTTCGTAGAGAAAAATCAGGATGTATCCAAAAACATTTATTCTTAAAAAATGAATATATTTTTCAAATTTAAACTGCCATAATTGATTATGTTACCAGTATAATCGATTATGACAAAGAGAAAATCGTTTTTTCATTTCTGATGCATCATAATTGATTATTACACTTACATAATCAATTATGTGACTTATATAATCGAGTATGTCACTTATATAATCGATTAGGACAGTAAAAATGTCATATTATGTTTATTTGATGATATAATCGATTATGACAGTGAAAAATGTTATATTATGAAATTATATCACACTAGTGCTTTGGAGGCTTATGCATAATGCTACTTTATCAACTTGTAACTCCATATTCAGTGTTCTAAGACTCTATCTAGTCTTCATGCTTCATCTTGGGCTTGTTTGAGTCTTGAATAGTATTAACTTGAATCTTTATAAAAAATCATCTTCTTCAGAATGTATATCTAGTCTTCAGACTTCATCTTGGGCTTGCTTGAGTCTTGAATGGTGTTGACTTGAATCTTCATCAAAATCATCTTCTTCATAATGTAGGGAAATGTTTCACATTACTATTAATCTTCCCATAGTGCTTTCAATCTCCCCATAGTGCTTCATTGGACACCTTGACTCCTTCATCTTGGAAACCAGCTACCTTCTCCCATATTGAAGAAGTGATCAACATGTCAACTCCTTTCACCTGTGATCTGATTGTGGAGTCATCAACAGTGAGGTTGGAGTAGAAGACACGAACAAGGTCCGGTTGTATGTTCCCAATGTATTCAAAAAACATTTTCAGCTTCTGGTTTTTGAAATGCCTTCTCAGAGGCATAAAACCTTCTTTATTGAGCCAAGCAAATTGGATATATTTAGGTACGAGCAGTTATTTTTGGCTGAAGTTAGTGATGGAGATGTTCATCCGATTAATATCACCATTAAACCAGGCTTCCAAGTAACCCCCAGGATTTGCAGCAGTAGAGGAAGATTCCCCCTTATTTTTCTTTCTCCCAGATTTTGATCTCTTCAACATTTTGCAATAAGAATTTGAGAGGAAGATCAGGTGGTTAAAAGAAGATAAAGAAGAGTGACCAAGATGAAAAAGAAATTAAGTACTGAGTTAAAGAAGCAAAACCAGGATTTTAAAGAAAAATAGAGACCGAACGTGAGATATGAATTCTAAAGTCCGTGAATCAGTCAATGGAATCCTTTAGTGTCTCCAGCATTTTCAAATTCAGATGTTCCCTTGATCGACTACAACTATACTAGAATTGCACCATGGGTTGCAGAATCTGACCATATATCAGTTAATTTGATCTTTTAGAGGATAAGGGTTGACTGGTCAACAATGTGCTTTAATATTGTTTCTGGATTTAGCAAATAACAAATCTTTATTTTCAATCTTTGATTGGTTGTTTAATTTCAAAAATCTTGTAATTAAAAGGCTCTGAAACAATTTTCATGAACAAACTAATTGAATATTTTACCAATTAATCAATTAATTTTGATCTAGATATGGGTTACAAATATAATGACAAAATATTAATCAATTAAAACGAGAAAGAATCAATTAATTTTGTACCAATTAATGATTTTAACTGATGTAAATCATATTTTAATCGATTAAAACAAAGATGTGAAATATAATCTGGAAATCTGAGAGCTTTTAATCGATTAATTCAATGAATAATTGATTAAAACAATATGGATAGTTTTTCAGAAAGTCTCTATAAGTGAATTTAATTTATTATTTTGAGAATGTAATTGGTTAAAAGAGAATATCTTTTCTGATTATAATATTTTAATAATTAAAAATGTTTTATATTAATTAAATTAATTAGTAACTAAGAATTTATGCAATGTTTGATGCATCCAGAATGCCTAATTTAGTTCTGATTTTATAAAAGCGATCACGAGCAAGAGGTTTTGTGAAAATTTCTGCTAATTATTTCTCATTTTCCATGAAAATGATTTCACAATCACCTTTTGAAACATGATCCCTAATGAAATGATGTCTAATCTCAATGTGTTTTGTTTTGGAATGTTGTGTTGGATTCTTTGTTAATATGATGTCACTTGTATTATCACATAGAAGAGGGATTTTACTAAGAATCAAACCATAATAGTATTCAAGTTGTTGTTTGAGCCATAAAGATTGGGCACAACAACTTCCAACAACAATATATTCTGCCTCTGTTGTAGAAAGAGCAACACATGTTTACTTTTTGCTATGCCATGAAATTAGGCTGCTTCCAAGAAGATGATAGGTTCTGTTAAACTATAGAAAATGTGTGGGTAAAACTCTGTGTTCACCTCTTGGAGAATTCTCTCATACATACATACATATATATATATATTTAATATACAAACTAATATTCTACCTCCTTTCCCTTTAAATTAGCTAATAGTCATATATACAATTAATACAATTACTCTACTACAATATATCCTAATAAAAGAGAATAACAATTATAATTGGTTTTGATGACTAAATAATTTGGCAATCAAAGCTGTCATATTACGTAATTAACTACGTTGACATCCACCCTCAAATTGATACTGGTAAGTCGACCAACATCTATTTTCCAACTAGGAAATGATGACGTTGTCGGGTCAAAAATTTGGTGAAGATGTCGGCAAGCTGAATAGAAGTTGAAACATGAGGAAGAGTAATAATTTTGCGATCATATGCTTCCCGGATGGAGTGACAGTTAACTTCTATGTGCTTTGTGCGTTCATGGTAAACTGGATTTGCTGCAATTTGGATGGCACTAGTATTGTTAGTGTGTAATGGTGTCGGTTGTGATGGAGGGAATCCAAGCTCGGTGAGGAGACCACGCAACTAAATTATTTCAGGGTATGCAATAGACACGACACGATACTCAGCTTCAGTAGAGGACTTAGAGACAAAATCTTGTTTCTTAAATTTCCTTGAAATAGGAGCACTGCCCCAAAACATATGAAAGCAATAAGGGGGAGATTGATGGCAATGTGAAACATGTCCCTACATTCCCAAGAGATGATTTTGATGATGATTCAAGTCAACAACATTCAAGACTCAAGCAAGCCCAAGATATGATTATTCAAACCATTCAAGATTCAAGCAAGTCCAAGATGACTCCTGAAAACTAGATAGAGTCTTAGAATACTGGATATGGAGGTACAAGTTGATGAAGTGATATTATGCATAAGCCTCCAAAGCACAAGTGAGATAAAATTTTGTAACATGACATTTTTCACTGTCATAGTCAATTTTGTGAGGGTCATAATCGATTATATCAGCAAATAAACTTAATATGACATTTTCACTGTCTTAATCGATTAAATAAGTATCATAATCGATTACATTAGTGTCATAATCACTTATGTGAGGTTCATAATCGATTATGTCATCAAATGAAGCATTTGTTTTGAAATACATGGTCATAATCGATTATATAAGTGGTATAATTGATTATATAAGTGACATAACTGATTATGTAAGTATAATAATTGATTATGATGCATCAGAAATGAAAAATTGATTTCTCCCTATCATAATCGATTATGCTGGGAAGATAATCGATTATGGCAGTCCGAAATTTGAAAAGTAAATCTGTTTTAAAGAATTATAGCTATTGGGAACTTTCTGATTTCTTTCTAAATATTTATTACTGAGCAACAGTTATTTTGGATTCATTTTCAATGCTATTTTCCTATTTAAATGAGTTTTGATGAAAAATAAAAAATACACAAATACAAAATTTGAAAATTCAATTTACATTCAATTTATTTTGAGAAAAGAATTCTGAGCAAGACAACAGAGTACTTTTAGGTTTTCTGAGAAAACTTTTTCATACTATCTTCTATGCTTTCATTATCAATTACATTGTGTTCTTGGAATTATCATTCTACAAACTTTTACAAATTTTTGTCTCCATTACCCAGGTATGACTATTCTTATTCTATTGCCTTCATCCTTTTTAGGGCTTAGGAAGTTGATGTTAAATTCCCTATTTAGGGTTTAAGTGGTTGTTGTTAAATTCCCTTTTTAGGGTTTAGATGGTTGCACTATTTCTTGAGCAGTGTGTTTGTGTTTGGAGTTTCTACTGTCATCCCTTTGATTTGTTCAGGGAGTTGTTTTCATCATTTTGATTTGTTCGGGGAGGTGTTCATCCTTAGTGGAATTCTAAGGAGGAGTGTTCATCCCTTTGATTTGTTCAGGGAGGTGTTCATCCTTTGTGTGTTGGTTGCAAAGGAGGTATTTTTCATCCTTTGATTTGTTCAAAGTAGGTATTCATCCCTAGTGGGATTCTAGGGAGGTGTTAATCCTTAGTGAGTTTCTAAGGAGGTGATTGTCTTTTTAATTAGTTTACTCTTTACCGGTTCCTCTGCTGAGTTGATTTTAATTTGTAAACTGAATTTTAAAGATAATGAATTGGGTCACTCTTGTGTTAGAGGTGACTGAGAATTGGATGTAGGGTTGGTTATACCCGAACTAGTATAAATTACTGTGTGCTCTTCTCTCTTCACTTTATGACTCTTGGCTTTTGTTTTCCCTATATCTGTGCGCTTGTAATTTTCCCTATATCTTCTTGATTATATTATCACTTCCGCTTTATCTGTGTTCAAACTCAATTTAATCAATTATTGACATCTTAAATAAATTTTAATTTGGCATCTATTTTAATTTGTGCATCTATTCACCCCCCCTCTAGATGTCATTTTTCTAACAACATACACCAACCAATAGTAGAGCGCCTCGTATCAGGACAACCAGCCTAATCAACATCACTGTAAGCCTGGAGAGTGATGGGTGAACCAGTTGGAAAAAATAAACCACGATGAGAAGTGCTAAGGAGATAACGAATAATTTGTTGCACTGCTGAAAGGTGGAAATGTCTAGTAGATTGCATGAACTTACTGACTATGTGGACAACAAAAGAAATATCTGGACGAGTGATGGTGAGGTATATAAGACTACCAACCAGTTTGCGATAAAAGGTAGGATCTTTAAGAAGATTACCTTCATCTCTTCGAAATTTGACATTAAGTTCCATAGGGGTGTCAACAAGAATAGAATTAGTGAGGTTTGCTGGCGCAATTAAATCTTGAATATATTTATTTTGATTTACAAATATGCCAGTAGGTGCATAATGCACCTCTAAACCCAAGAAGTAATTGAGTCGACCAAGGTCTTTCATGTGAAAAGTGGAATGCAACAATGTTTAAAGTTAAGAAATAGCCTCTTCAATAGAACAAGTCACCACAATGTCATCCACATAAGCAAAAAGTATGACAAGTCGAGACCGCCGTCTCACTTTTTGGGACCGCCGTCTCGCTGAAGGGCAAGTCGAGACCGTCGTCTCATTTGGCGAGACGGCCGTCTTGCCACTTGCCTTTGGCAAGACCACCGTCCCGTTTGGCGAGACGGCCCTCTCACCATTTAGCAAGTCGATACCACCATCTCGCCAAACAAGACGGCAGTCTCGCCATTTGCCAAAGTCGACACCGCCGTCCCGAATGGCAAGACGGTCATCTCGACCTAAGAGGCGCGAATCCCTATAAATAGGGGGCGCTCTCCCCTTCATTTCACAAAGTTCTTCCATTCTTCCTTCTACACTTTCTTAGAATTCCTCCTTTAGAGCCTCACTGAAGCATTTCTGAAGTTTCTGAGTGTTTTAAGAGAGCTTTTGTATCGAAAAAGCGACATTGTAGAGCGAAGGACTGCCAAAACGCACCCTATTTTTTACGAGAATTAATTAAAGCTTGCTCCGAAGGTTTCTTCACTCTCTCCCTCTCTTTTATTATCATTTTTACTTACATTAAATTGTGCAATAACTACTAGGGTCATGTAGTCATTATTTTAATTCCGCAAATAAAAGGGTAAAAGCGTCATTTCAAAAGTTTATTTATAAAATAATTGGCCCATCATAGGGAATCCGAAAGGGGCGTCGTAAGGGAGCTAATACCTCCCTTACACGTAACTAACTCCCTTACCCAACTCTGGTTTTAACGACCAAAGTTGGTTTTTCTTAAAAAACAAACGCCTTTTTCTTTCCTTTTTCGATGTTTCTGGTAAAAACATTGGTGACGACTCCATAAGAACCCTCTCAATCTTGCTCTTAGGTCAGCCCGATTATCGAACGATCTAAGAGCTCCTTTTTGAAAACCTCGCCCTTAGGTTCAGCCCGCTTATCGGACAACCTAAAGGTGTTGTAACTCCACCCATATTAAACGCGAAAAACGGAAAGTCGGAACCATCGCGTTGCTCTGACCGCCTCATTTGACGGCGGCAACAGATTGCGACTCCACTGGGGAAGCCTAGAGAGTTGATCCCATTTAGTGATGGGTTAGTTTAATAAATAAACTTAGAAATTTCGCTTTTAACCTACCTTGTATTATAACATGCTTTAATTGTTTGGCTTTAATAACTGTTGTTTGTTTATTTTACACAATTGTTTGAAATAAAAACGGTACACAAACCTTTGCACACAACAGTTCCCTCTATACCCGGGGGCAAGTGAGAAATCCATAAGGAGTGGGTGACAGGTACGGTTTGCCGTAGTGAGGGCCATGTGCCCATCGGTATGATCGAAAACCACCACTCAAGGTGATAACCTTCCTCTTTTGGCACAAAGACTGACTATGGCCTCAGTGCTAAGCATGGTCGGAAGGCTGGAGAGTGGGGACCCTATAATGGGGGCACCTTGGGGGCCTAAGCCTTGGTGAGAACAATTAGAACCTACCCTTGCCAATGCACTTTTCTGCAGGAAAACCCTATCTCGTGATTAAAACAACTTCTCTCCTGATCGCGAATGAGTAAATTGTATGTGCATTTGTTTGTTGCATTTGATTGCATAGCATAACCAAACAACAGATAAAAAACAGAAAAAACAGAAAAATATTTTTTACAATAAACACCCTTATCTCGGACAGTCTGCCTTTTAGCTAGCCTGGCTTCAGGTTCTTTGTAAGCTAAGTAGCCACGCAGTCCGACAGAAGAGATAGGGGACGCTAAAATTATTCTTTCACAATAAACCATTTTATCTCAGACAGTCTGCCTTTTAGCTAGCCTTGTTTCAGTTTCTTTGTAAGCTAAGTAGTCACGCAGTCCAACAGAAGAGATAAAAGGCTCTAAAACAAAATAAAATAATGACCCAAATCAAATAAATGGGACCTTGTTCATAAACATTAAATTCATAAATCATCCATATAGGTAGTTTATTTTTCTGAAAATGAACACGTGAATATTGTCATACATCATGTAGAAATAAAACATGATAAATAGGAAAAAACAAACACTCGCATGCATACCCACAATAAGCATCATGTTCATAAGCATGCATTTTGGTTTTTAGAAAATGGAGGGGACCAATAGACAATTGAAGAAAGTGGACATTCCCCGGTACCATACTGAGAAACTGGAACGACTTTGCACGATAATGCCACCAGAGGTCCGCTCTGACTTCGAAAAATCCTATCGACAGATTCTCGACTTGTTGAAGATCTGTGTCGATCCCATTTTTATCAGGGTTCTAGTTCATTTTTGGAACTCTAGTCTGCACTGCTTTGAATTCCCGTAGTTCGATATGGTGCTTACTTTGGAGGAGTATGAGATTATGCTAAAATGGCCCAAAAAAGTCAGGGTCCATATTCGCCACGGGGCATGTACTTCTGCAGCACAATTCGTTGCCATCATCCGATTGCCATTTCGGCAGACTACCCTGATAGAGAAAGGGAATGTCCAGGGTTGGAAATTCTCAATGTTAGAAGACCATCTGTCCTCTTTGGCTGAAAGGGCAGAATGGGCTGCTTTTAACAAAACCCTAGCTTTGATCATATTTGGAACAATCTTGTTTCCCTTCCATATTGACACAGTAGACCAAGCCATCATGGACGCCTTCTTCGCTTGGGACATGAACTCGAAGAGTCCCCTGCCCGCACTTCTTGCCAACACCTTGCTCTCGGTTGAATTTTGTCACCAGAAGCAAGGAAAAACACTATGATGTTGCTCTTCACTACTATACGCGTGGGGTATCACACATTTCTACGCCTCTAGTCACATGAGGATGTTCCCCGACCCTTTGAGAAGCTTCTCCAAAATCCCTCTCCACCGACGCCTGACCTTAGAGTGGAAGGTCGAGTTGGAACAATGGGACGCCAACCAATTATCCTGGGTTTGCCCTTGGTTCCGACCCAGCCCAGTCCTCATCAGATGTGGGGATTATCCGAGCATACCGTTGATAGTACTCAGGGGTTGCATAGCCTATTCGCCAAGAGTAGCTATGAGACAACTCATGAGGACCCAAACTGCAATATACCGAGAGGAGCTCGGAGGACTGTGTTTCTTCGAAGACCCATGCACTTTTGCTAATTCACTGGTTGTGCGAAAAGCATGGGAGAAACCAGTCTTTATGGGAGATAGAGAGCTAGGAAAAGCTCGAATAGCTGTTTCCAGTGACTATGAGGAGTGGAGACGAAAAAGAGGGATGTCGCAACCATCCACCTCACTTGCTACACATTCAAACAGTGAAGATCTGCAAAATCAAGTCGACGCCTTGACCTGGAGGATAGAAATCATGGAGCCCAGATGAGGTCCCTTGAAGAAAGAGAGCAAGAATCTATCCTCACCATAGACGGTCTACAGAGGTAATGCAAGAAAATGATCATGAAATAGAGCGTCTCAAGGACCAATGTGCTGATTCTAGTGAGCAAGCTACCCGAGCATTTAAAGCTGCTAGAACCAGCTCAGATAGCCAACTTCAAGAAATAACTTCCAAATCAGCACGCCTTGAGGTCAAATGTGCAAAACAGGCCCAAACGATCAAGTATTTGCTACAAGATCTCACAAAGACTCGGTCAGAAATACGCCAAGAGCGAGAGGGCAACCAGAGGCTTAACAAAAGTCTCACTGAGCTACGCTGCAAAGAAAGAGACGGGCTAGCTCAGTATGGTCAAGTACTGCGAGAAAAGGACCGAGCCCTCGCAAAGCTCTCAAGCTGCAAGCCTTGGTCGTCCATCAAGAAGAAAAGATCAAAGAGGCTCAAAAGTACAATGAAGATATGAGCCAGGCGGTCCAGAAGCAAACCGAAGCACTCGCTCGTCATGTCCGGGAAGTCGAAAGAGAACTGCATAGAGATCAAGACCCGCCTGTGGGTTTCTTTAGGCTTTTCCGTTTCTGTCAAAAGTTGCTTCGTAGTATGGAATAGGGGAATATACACTTTCTACGAGTATATAAAATTTTTCTTATTCAACAATTGTCTACTTGCATACATATCATTCATTTGCATATTTAATTTCTCCTCCTTCATTTTTAATAAACAAGATAATAAAAAGGAAGGATTAACTGACACGTCTTCCAAATCAGAAGAATGGAGAGAAAGCCGTTCTTAATCAAGCTCTCCCCAACAGTCGATCCACCACTAGAGGATAATAAGCATCGACTGTTGGTTCTCAAAATTAATAAGGAAGAAGGGGCAAGGACGCCCGTGCGACTATTTATGCCACGTCATTTCCCCTATGAATCGAATAAAGTTGTACCGTGGAGATATGGGGAATCTTCACCAGTGAAGGAGGATATCTCCAATATAGCCGGCATTGGGAGCATGACCAGAAGTGGAAGCATCTACTCCCCCAAGGAGTTACAAGAGGATGCCCCAAGAATAAAGGGAAAAATAAATAGACCGAAGAAAGAGAAAACAAAGAATCCAAGGAGGAGACCGACAAATTATTCCAGTTCATAAGGCAAAACGAGTATTTCATTATTGACCAACTCAATCATACACCTGCAAAGATAACTATGTTATCTCTAATGATGAGCTCGGAACCGCATAGAAACGCCCTGATGAAGGTCCTGAACGAAGCGCATGTACCTTATAGTATATCCCAAGACAAAGTTGAGAGGATCGTCAGTCACATTAGGGCAAGCGATCACCTCACCTTCACAGAGGAAGAACTCCCCCTCAAGGGGTCAAGCCACAACAAGCCCTTGCATATTTCTGTCAAGTGCAAGGAGTGCCTCATTGCTAAAGTTCTTGTGGATAACGGGTCATCCTTGAACGTGATGCCCAAGTGCACACTGGACAAATGATTGATAAGATGAACCGCAGTGGATAACGCTTCACATAAAAACCTGGAGGGCACAAAAGATTCCAACAAAAGAGTACGAACAACATCTAGTAAATGACGATTTTCCCGTTCAGCTACCCCATTTTGTTGGGGAGTGGAAGGACAAGACCGTTGAGATGAGATACCATTAGATTGTAGAAATTCCTAAAATAAATGAGATGTATACCCCCCCCCCATTATCAAACCGCAAAATTTTAATTTTGGAAGAAAATTGGGTCTAAACATAAGCATGAAAAAATTTGAATGTAGAAAATACTTCATGTTTAGACCGCAAGAAATAGATCCATGTGAAACGACTATAATCATCAATAAAAGTGACAAAGTATTTGTACTTAGCATGACAAGGAACAAGGGTTATCCCCCATACATCACTATGGATCATATCAAAAGATTTTCGATAATAGATTCATGTTTTGGAAATGGTAGAATTTTACTTTTGCCAAGAACTGTAATCAAAATCAACATGAAAAGGTTGAGAATCTTTATTGCCAAGAAAATCATATTTAAGCATACTATGAAGTACATGTGAATTTGGATGTCCAAGACACTTATGCCACATATGGTAATCTAAATGAGCAGAATTACAAGAATAAAAGGTAAGCCACGACTGGAAGACAAAGGTAAATGAAGTGGAAAAAGACGTCCAATTTTAGACCCCTTCGCAATCATCGTCCTTGGTCATTGATTCTGCACAATATAACCAGAGTTTGAGAATTCGACACGACAATTATTATCAACTAATTGACCAATAGAAATGAGATTAGTAGTGAGATCAAGAGAGACCAAGAAATCAGTGAGAGAAGAATCAATATCACCAATATCTGTTATAGGCAAATGATTTCCATTAGCAGTATGAATCGTGAGATTTCAAAAATATTTGGTGGCATTAGTAAGGAGTTGGGAATTGTTGGTCATATGGTTGGATGCACCAGAATCAAAGTACTAGAGGGGAGACATAAAATGTTTTTTACCTGAGATGCCCAAAGAGAAAAATGCGGAAATGATCATTTGCTGAACCATCTCAGGGGTCAAGGTTTGAGTAAAGACATGAGCAAATTGTCAAGACATGCATGAGACATGCATCCAAACCAGGTACCGGATCTCAATTCATGAGATTGGAACGAACACCTTCAAAATCAAATCTCAATTTCATAAGAAATTTATCTCTTTTAGTGGTTTCATGAACTAATTGAACAAAATCAACACCAGTAGAGGGCAACTTTTCATAAATGATATCCGTGTATTCTGACCAAAGATTCATGAATTGAGAATAAAATTCTGAGATAGACAGACTATCTTGATGCAGAACCACAATGTCATGTTCAAGGTGGAAACATCAAGCGATGTTGTTCTGATTGTAAATTTGCTTCAGATAGACCACATGCTAGTCGCTGTCTTGAAAGGTCGGAGATTGAGAACAATGGTAGAATCAACAAAGCCGATGATCTAGGCCATGACTTGAGCGTCGTGGACTTCCCATTTGGCATGGGCATCCTTCTCGATTTTTTTTAGGAACCAACGTGCTCCCATCATTTGTTTCCTTTGATGAAGATCTCAAATTGATATGCCCAAGCGGAGTAGATCTTGCCATTAAGACGAATGAACAAAACTTCATATTTTTCAAAAGACATGATACCGATTGGAATCAGAACAAGAAACAAAAGCTAGGGTTCGCAAAATGAAGACGGGATTAGACGAGGATCGTAATCCAATCTGATACCATGTTAAACTATAGAAAATGTGTGGGTAAAACTGTGTGTTCACCTCTTGGAGAATTCTCCCATATATATATATATATATATATATATATATATATATTTAATACAAATTAATATTCTACCCCCTTTCCCTTTAAATTAGCTAACAACCATATATACAATTACTCTACTACAATATATCCTAATAAAAGAGAATAACAATCATAATTGGTTTTGATGACTAAGTAATTTGGCAATCAAAGCTGGCAAATTACGTAATTAACTCCGTTGACAGGTTCCACTTGTGCTTTTTCTTTCAAGTTTACATCCTACAAAGTTTGAGTCAGAATAATCAATTAGATTTAGTTTTGACTCACCAGGATACCTGTCGCCGCCGTCAAAAAGAGGCGGTCAGAGCGACGCGATGGTTTCGACCCTCTTGTTTTTCACGTTTTTTGTTGGTGGTTACAATGCCTTTAGGTTGTCCGATAACCGGGCTGAACCTAGGGACGAGGTTTTCAAAAAGGCGCTCTTGGATTGTCCGATAACCGAGCTAATCCAAAAGCTAGTTTTGAAAGGGTTCTGTGGAGTCGCCACCGATGTTTTTACCGGAAACATCGGGAAAGGAGTTAAAAGGCGTTGGTTTTCGAAAAACCAACTTTGGTCGTTAGAACCAGAGTTGGGTAAGGGAGTTAGTTACGTGTAAAGGAAGTGTTAGTTCCTTTACGACGCCCCTTTCGGGTTCCCTATGACAGGCCAGCTGTTTAAAAATATTTAAACCGGTGAAAATTACGCTTTTACCCTTTTATTCTGCGGAATTTAAAATTAAAGCGATAAAAGTAGAGAGGGAGAATATAAACCTCTGAAGCACGCTTTTATATTAATTCTTTTTTAAAAAAGGAGGGTGCTTTGCGGCAGCCCTTCACTCTATAGTGCCAGAAAATCTCTCGGAACGCTCGAAAACACTCTAAAGACACTCAGAAGCTCCGGAAATGCGTCGGAGGGATTCTAGAGAGAGAAACTAGTGATTTTCTAGAGAGAATGAGGAGAAAACTTTGTGTGGTGTGTGGAAATGAGGGAATGGAGCCCCCTATTTATAGTTTTTCGCGCCTGACAGGTCGAGACCACCGTCTCGTCAAACGAGACCGTCGTCTCGCCATGCCAAAGTGGCGAGACCGCCGTCTCGCCCTTTGCAGGTGGCGAGACCGCCGTCTCGCCAAACGAGACGGCGGTCTCACCACTTGCTTGAGCGAGACGGCGGTCTCGATTTCGAGATAGTGGTCTCGTCTCCAAAAAGGCGAGAAACCTTATTTTCGTGCAGAAAATCCCTCCTATCCTAGTATGGGGCCTAATAGTCTCTCCTAGTGGCTTTTTAGGCTTCGTCCATCTTCGAATAGGAGGTCTTCTACTCTTTATTTGGAGGTCGGGCAAGATTTGGGGTCTACAGCTGCCCCCCCTTTACCTGACTAGTCGGCTGTTGGCTTGTTGTGCCAGACAGATTGACAGGAAGGTAAAGGAGTTGACCCTCTTGCCCGGCTACCCTTCGGATGTCCCGTCTTGTGGCGGTTGATCTTCTGGGGAAAATTTGTGTTGTGCACCTCCAGGATACTACTTCTGACGTAGCTGATCCCTTTGGTTAACACGTGGTGGAACCTCCGAATACTCCTTTTGACGTTAGTCGATCCTTCGGTTGATGGGTATAAACCCCCCATCAGGCTGGTAGTTGCAGTCCGTTGTGCGGGACTGGATGGGTATGAACCCCCCATCAGGCTGGTAATTGCAATCCGTTGTGTGGGACTGGATGGGTATGAACCCCCCATCAGGGTAGTAGTGCGACTTACTGATCCGGCTCGAGCGCAAATCAGGCGCACCGCGTGCGCAGGTTGATAGGTATGATCCCCCTATCTGGCTGGTACAGTCCACTGCGTATGACTGGTGGTAGTGGCGGCTTACTGTTCAGGTGGCCCATGCGCCGGTTCCCTGGGGAGTGATTTTTGTGTTGGTAGGTGTACTTGGACCTCTTTGAATGGTCATCCGGGTTGTGCCGGGGATTTTGTGTTTCATCCAGCTTTGTTGGCTGCTGGGGATTCTTTGTTTTTGATCTTTTGTGGTGATCATCCGACTCTTGCTGGCTGGTCGGATGAGTCCTGTTTGTTGTTCGACTTTTACTTGGTAGTCGAAGTTTTGTTGATCAAGGTGAGTGGCTTGTCTTAATCCAGCCTTTTTCTCGCGGTTTTATCTCTTTTTTTTTCTCGCGATTTCGGATTTTGGCTTTTTTATTGAGCGTATGCCTTTTTCCCTTTTTTAAGCTTTTTTGTTACGCTGGCTTTTGCAAAAGGTGACAAAGAGATGCATGAAATAAAATTTTATTTATAAGGAAATTTTATTACAACCACATTTCATTTTGGCAAGTGCAATCCCTAAGGGCTATCCTCTAGAGACGATCCATTGTGGGGGAATTGCTGGTAGAAGTGATATCAGAAGTCCGCTTGCTCCCGGACTTCGTCACGGTATTCCTGTTGGAATGTTGTCCATTCCTGCCGCATTACCTGCTGGTGCTGATACATCTCCTCCTGTCGAGCGTTGTAGGCGTCATGCCTTTGGGCCTGTTGCTCTTGTCGTACCATCATCTGGTCGAACTACCGGCGCAGATCGTTCATGTTGCGGTTTAGGCCGGCGAAATCGTCCGTGTACGGTGGTAGTTGTTGCTGCTGCTGCTGTTGGAACTCGGGAGGTGTGGGGATATCTTGCATCACCACGAGCCCCTGGAGGTCTAGTGTGAAATCCAGCAAGGGATGAAGGACCAACTCGGTCCCACGGCGTATTAGCATCCCCATGCTGACCAGGACTGACCCGTTGATGGATTCGGGTCGTAAGTTGGAGGCCAGCTCTTCCCAGCCAGGGCACCCCCATCTTTCTGCCAGGGGAGTGATAAGAGGAGTCATGAGGATGGCCCCCGTTGATCTGTTCCCGAAGTCCTTAAGGGCCCTCAGGAAAAAGTAGCCAGGGTTGCAGTGCCGCCTCTGGCTCATGCAGTAAAGTATATAAAGAGGTCATGGAGGGTTATCTTACCCTGACTCTCTTTCCTCCCATGGATGGTCCCCGCCAGCAGCTTGTGGCAGATGCGGAGTGCTGGGGGAAGCGCGGAGCCCCTCATTAGTGTAGGCAGTGTGGTTGCCCCTGTGAGCTCGTGCCACATTTCAGAGGCGGTGAGGTTGGTGGGCCGAGAGCAGATGGCCTCGCGGTATCCTCGAGTCATCACGTCCTCGGGCCGGACGAACCCAATGGCCACATTGAATTCGTCGAGGGTGGTAGTCTGGTATTCTCCACCCATAAAATAAGTTACCATCTTGGTGGGCTGCAGGCCCAGGACCATGGAGGGGACCTCAGCGTAGGAAACGGAGACCAGGAATTCGAGTACCGCCTGTGGGTACACATGTGTGGGTGGAGGTTGCAGTAGAAAGCCCCATCCGATACTGTCTATGTGGGCCCGGACATCGTCCTCCCACCCAAATTCAACCAGGATGCTGAAGTCGAGCCTTAGCATCGATAAAGGTTTTGTAAGAATGGTTGGCTAAGGTTAGGCCTAGGTGTTTAAGCTTTTGTCTAAGCAAACAGTTTCCTTTTTTTTTGTACTTGCGCCTTTTGGTTTTATCCCCATTGCTTTTTACGGCTAGCTGACCTCCCTAGATCGCCCTTTGGGTTTTCGAACTAGGATATTGTGCTTGGCCCTAACTTTTGTCTAGGTTCCTTCTTTTTGTAATTTTTTGGAAAATCCTAGCGGACCTTATTTTGTAACCCTAACTTTTGCCTAGACTACCCTTTATTGTTGTTCGGGTATCCTACCGGGTCGACCCTATCTTTTGCGTAGCCCCCTTAGTGGGTTTCCTACCGGGTAATTTGCCCTTTTCTTTGGCCTTTGGCTTCTCTGGGCTTTTCTCTCTTTTTTTTGTGTATTTATTTTTGTTCACAATATCGGCAAAGCATGACTTTCTTTATGGATGAGGTGAAGTCTTATTTTTATGTGCTTCTAATCAACTAGTTTGACGATAATAGCAATGGTGAATGTTGATTATTTGAATGCGCTTTTTATTTTTCTTCTTTTTTTTGTTTACTTAGACAAGGTTATTTATGTGGTCTAGTCAGAAGTAGAAAGAAGAGAAGCAGATAGTAAGAATCATTCTTTATTAATTAATAAGGGAATATGTGCCCTAAAATGCCCGGGGGTCGGGCTAGCCCCGGGGGATAATCTCTAACAATCATGGGGTTTACATCCCTTAAACGAAGAAAAAGATTTCCTAATGACTAAGGTGGCTCTTGACGCTTGCACCCCTCCACTTCGAAAAATTTGCTTGAGTGTGCGGAGGGGAGACTTCCCTTTTCTTCTTTCCGCCGGGCCCTTAGTAGGGTCATATCCTAGGCCATGCTTGAAAGGATTGTCTTGGAATTCTGGGGGTTCCCTCATGCCTTGGGAATGTGGCCCTAGTCCTTGGCCAGGATGGTAACCATGCTTCAACATCATGCGAGCTACCTTTGTATTTTTGGAAAGTCGCTCTATGCTGGCAATTTCGAGCGCTTGAAAAGATGTTTCAAGGGCCTCTTCAGCCGCATCCACATAAGGCTGGGTGGTCGATCCACTGATCAGGATATCGTCTTCTGCTTGGACCGTGACCAATTTGTCATCCACTATGAACTTGACTTTCTGGTGGAGCGTTGAAGGTACTGCCTTGGCGTCATGAATCCAAGGCCTGCCGAGGAGACAACTATATGCTGGAGTAATATCCATGACATGGAAATCGACGTCGAAGATAGTGGGTTCCACTTGAATTGGCAAGTTAACTTCTCCCACTACTTCTTGTTTGGATCCGTCGAAGGCTCGAACGATAGTGCTGCTTGGGCGCAGACGGGTTCCTTGGATAGTCAGCTTGTCTAGTGTGCACTTGGGCATCACGTTCAAGGATGACTCGTTATCCACAAGAACTTTGGCAATGAGGTACTCCTTGCACTTGACTGAGATGTGCAAGGGCTTGTTATGTTTTGACCCCTCGAGAGGGAGTTCTTCCTCTGTGAAGGTGAGGTGATCGCTTGTCGTGATGTGACCAACGATCCTCTCAACCTTTTCTTGGGATATAGTATGAGGCACGTGCACTTCCCTCAAGACCTTCAGCAGGGCGTTTCTGTGCGGTTCCGAGCTCATTATCAGAGATAACAATGTTATCTTTGCAGGTGTGCGATTGAGCTGGTCTATAATGGAATACTCGCTTTGCCTTATAAACTGGAGTAATTCCTCTGTCTCCTCCTTGGATTCTTTATTTTCTTTTTCTTCTTCGGTCTTTTTATTTTTTCCTTTATTTTTGAGGACATCTTCCTGTGTGTCCTTGGGGGAGTAGACTCTTCCACTTCTAGTCATGCCCCCAATGCCGGCTATATTTGTTATTTCTTCTTTTGTTGGTGAAGATTCTCCATATCTCCACGGTACAGCTTTATTTGACTCGTAGGGGAAAGGACGTGGCATAAATAGTCGCACTGGTGTCCTTGCCCCCTCTTCTTTATTCTTGAGGACCAACGGTCGAGGTTTATTTTCCTCTTGCGGTGAGTCGACCGTTGGGGTAAGCTTTATTAGGAGTGACTTTCTCTCCATTCTTCTGATTTGGAAGACATGTCAGTTAATCCTTCCTTTTTATTATCTTATTTATTAAGCGTGAAGGAGGGGAAATTAAATATGCAAATGAATGTTTATGCATGCAAGTAGACAGTTGTCGAAAAAAAGATTTCATTCATTCAACAGAAGGTGTACATTCCCCTATTCCATACTACGAAGCAACTTTTGGCAAAAACGGAAAACCTTAAAGAAACCCACAAGCGGGTCTTGATCTCTCTGTAGTTCTCTTTCGGCTTCCCGGACGCGACGAGCAAGTGCGCTTTGTTTTCGGACCGCCTGGCTCATATCTTCACTATACTTCTGAGCCTCTTTGATCTTCGCCTCTTGATGAACGACCAAGGCTTGTAGTTCATCGAGCTTCGCAACGGCTCGGTCTTTCTCTTGCAGTACCTGGCCGTACTGAGCTAGCCCGTCTTTTTCTTTGCAGCGCAACTCAGCGAGACTTCTGTTGAGTCTCCGGTTGGCCTATCGCTCTTGGCGTATGTCTAACCGAGTCTTGGTGAGCTCTTGCGACAACTCCTTGATCGTTTGAGCCTGTTTTGCTAATTCGGCTTCAAGGCGTGCTGATCTGGCAGTTATTTCTTGGAGTTGGCTATCCGAACTGGTTCTGGAAGTTTTGGATGCTCGGATAGCTTGCTCATTGGAGTCAGCACACTGATCCTTGAGGTGCTCTATTTCATGATCCTTTTTCTTGCCTTGCCTTTGCAGACCGTCTATTGTGAGGATAGATTCTTGTTCTCTTTCTTCAAGGGCCCTCATCTGGGCTCCCATGATTTCTATCCTCTGGGTCAAGGCATCAATTTGAGCCTGCAACTCTTCATTATTGGCGCTCATAATGGGTGTGGTGGATGGTTGAGCCATCCCTCTTCTTTTCCTCCACGCCTCGTAGTCACTGGTGACAGTCACCCTAGCTTTTCCTAGCTCTCTATCTCCCATGTAGACTGGTTTCTCCCATGCTTTTCTCACAGCTAGTGAGTTGGCGATTGTGCATGGGTCTCCGAAGAAACACAGTCCTCCGAGTTCCCCCTGAGAAATGGTAGTTTGGGTCCTCATGAGCTGTCTCATAGCTACTCTAGGTGAATAGGCTATGCAACCCCTGAGTCCTATCAAGGGTACGTTCGGATAGTCTCCACATCTGATGAGAACTGGGCCAGGTCGGAATCAAGGGCAGACCCAGGACAAACTGTTGGCGTCCTTTCGTTCCAACTCGTCCCTCCATTCTGAAGTTAGGCGTCGTTGGAGAGGGATTTTGGAGAAGCTTTTTAAAGGGTCGGGGAACATCCCCATGTGTCTAGAGGCGTAGAGGTGCGTGATGCTCCACACAAACAGTAATGAAGAGCAACAGCGAAGTGTTTTTCCTTGCTTTTGGTGGCAGAATTCCACCGAGAGCAAGGTGTCGGCAAGGATTGCAGGCAGGGGACTCTTCGAGTTTACGTCCCGGGCGAAGAAGGCGTCCATGACGGCTTGATCTACTATGTCGAGGTGGAAGGGGAACAAGATCGTTCCAAAAATGATTAAGGTCGGGGTTTTGTTGAAGGCGACCCACTCGCCCTCTCGGCCCGGGTAGGACAGGTGGTCTTCCAACATCGAGACTTTCCAACCACGGGTGTTCCCTTTTCCTGTCGGGGTACTCTGCCGAAAAGGTAGTTGAATGAGGGCAGCGACTGGTGCTGCAGGAGTGTATGCCTCGTGGCGGATATGGACCCCGACTGATTTGGGCTATCTCAACATAGTCTCATACTCCTCTAAGGTAGGCACCGAGTCGAACTGCGGAAATTCGAAGCACCGCAGACTGGAGTTCCGAAATGGATTAATACCACGAGGAACACACGATCGACACGGATCTTCGATGAGGTCTAAAATCCGTCCATAGAATTTTTCAAAATCGGCGCGGACCTCTGGTGGCATTGCCGCGCTAAGCCGTTCCAACTTCTCAGTATGGTAACGGGGAATATCCACCTTCTTTAGCTGTACTAGTCCCCTCCATTTTCTAAAACCAAAATGCATGTTTATGAAAATGATGCTTATTTGAATGAATGTGAGTGTTTATTTTCCTGTTTATCATGTTTTTCTACACGATATATGATAATTGCGAATTTTTCTGAAGAATAAACTATCTACATGAATGTTCTATGAGTGTAACATTTTTGGACCAGGTCCTATTTATGGTTTTGGAATCGGATTTTCATTTTGATGATTTTTTTTTTATATATATAGCCTTTTATCTCTTCTGTCGGAACTGCGTGGCTACTTAGCTTGCAAAGAACCTGGAACCAGGCTAGCTAAAAGGCAGACTGACCGAGATAAAATGTGGCTTTATGCAAAAGAATATTTAGCATCCCTTATCTCTTCTGTCGGAACTGCGTGGCTACTTAGCTTACAAAGAACCTGAAACCAGGCTAGCTAAAAGGGAGACTGTCCGAGATAAGGGTGTTTATTTGGAAAAAATATTTTTTTGCGATTTTTCTTTGTTGTTTGTTTATGCTATGCAACAGAAAAAATGCAGCAAACATATGCACACACAATTCGATCATCCACGTACAGGTGAGAATTCGTTTTTATCACGAGGTAGGGTTTTCTCCGAGAAAAGTGCATTGGCGAGGGTAGGTTCTAACTGTTCTCACCGAGGCTAAGGCCCCCAAGGTGCCCCCATTATAGGGTCCCCACTCTCCGAGCCTTCCGACCATGCTTAGCACTAAGGCCATAGTCGGTCTTGTTGCCAAAAGAGGAAGGTTATCACCTTGAGTGGTGGTTTCCGATCACATCGGTGGGCACAAGGTCATCACTACAGCGAATCGTACCTGCCACCCACTCCCTACGGTTTTCTCACTTGCCCCCGGGTATAGAGAGAACTGTTGTGTGCAAGGGTTTGTGTACAGTTTGTATTTCAAACAATTGCGTAAGTATAAACAGACAACAGTTATTTAAAGCCAAACCGTAAAACATGATATAATACAAGGTAAGGGCAAAAGCGTTATTTTCTTGGTTTATTTATTTTTTAAGCTGACCCATCACTAAATGGGATCAACTCTCGAGGCTTCCCCAGTGGAGTCGCCATCTGTCGCCGCCGTCAAAAAGAGGCGGTCGGAGCGACGCGATGGTTTCGACCCTCTTGTTTTTCGCGTTTTTTGTTGGTGGTTACAACGCCTTTAGGTTGTCCGATAACTGGGCTGAACCTAGGGGTGAGATTTTCGAAAAGGCGCTCTTGGATTGTCCGATAACCGGGCTAATCCAAAAGCTAGTTTTGAAAGGGTTCTGTGGAGTCGCCACCGATGTTTTTACCGGAAACATCGGGAAAGGAGTTAAAAGGCGTTGGTTTTCGAAAAACCTACTTTGGTCATTAGAACCAGAGTTGGGTAAGGGAGTTATTTACGTGTAAAGGAAGTGTTAGTTCCTTTACGATGCCCCTTTCGGGTTCCCTATGACAGGCCAACTGTTTAAAAATATTTAAACCGGTGAAAATTACGCTTTTACCCTTTTATTCTGCGGAATTTAAAATTATGACTACATGGCCCTAGTATCTATTGCATAATTTAAAATTAAAGCGATAAAAGTAGAGAGGGAGAATATAAACCTCCGAAGCACGCTTTTATATTAATTCTATTTTAAAAAAGGAGGGTGCTTTGTGGCAGCCCTTCACTCTACAGCGCCGGAAAATCTCTCGGAACGCTCGAAAACACTCTAAAGACACTCAGAAGCTCCGGAAATGCATCAGAGGGATTCTAGAGAGAGAAACTAGTGATTTTCTAGAGAGAAGGAGGAGAAAACTCTGTGTGGTGTGTGGAAATGAGGGAATGGAGCCCCCTATTTATAGTTTTTCGCGCCTGACAGGTCGAGACCGTCATCTCGTCAAACGAGACCGCCGTCTCGCCATGCCAAAGTGGCGAGACCGCCGTCTCGCCAAATGAGACCGCCGTCTCGCCCTTTGCAGGTGGCGAGATCGCCGTCTCGCCAAACGAGACGGCGGTCTCGCCACTTGCCTAAGCGAGACGGCGGTCTCGATTTCGAGACGGCGGTCTCGTCTCCAAAAAGGCGAGAAACCTTATTTTCGTGCAGAAAATCCCTCCTATCCTAGTATGGGGCCTAATAGTCTCTCCTAGTTGCTTTTTAGGCTTCGTCCATCTTCGAATAGGAGGTCTTCTACTCTTTATTTGGAGGCGGGGCAAGATTTGGGGTCTACAATACCACAAGCCAACATTCAATGTTCCCTTAAGGTATTTTAGGATTCTTTTTGTAGCAAAAAAATGAGATTCTTTAAGAGCTGAATGGAATCTTGCACACATGCATACACTGAACATTATATCAGGTCTACTTGTAGTGAGATATAATAAAGAACCAATTAGCCTCTTATATTTAGTTTACTCAATGGATTTCCCTTTTTCATCTGCATCAAGATAACAGTTAGTGGACATTGGTGTAGATACTTCCTTGTAGTATTCCATCTCAAATTTCTTGAATTGAAGATGTAGATCCTGCATATTAAAGCTTTGAAACAATTCCAAGAACAAACTAATTAATTAATTTACCAATTAATCAATTAAATTTATTCTGGATATGGGTTTAGAAAAAGATAACAAAATATTAATCGATTAATACGAAAAGTAATCGATCAATTTTGTACTATTTAGTGATTTTAACAGATACAAATTGTATTTTAATCGATTAAAGCAGAAACATGAAATATAAATTTCAAACCTGAGAGTTTTTAATCGATTAATTCGATGAATAATTGATTAAAACTCTATGGAACATTTTAGAATGTGACTATAAGTGATTTTAATCGATTATATTAAGCAATTAGTTGATTAAAAGTGAATATATTTACTGATTCGAATATTTCCCAGTATTTTAATCGATTAAAAAGCAGTTTATATCAATTAATTTCACCAGCACATGTAACATCACCTACTCTAAGAATTCTACCTTTGTTGTTATCTTCATAAACAACAGTTCCACAACTTTTAAGTCTCAGATTGTGAAATTTGGAAACATCTTCGATCATGTGCCTTGAACAGCTGTTGTCTAGGTACCAAAGGTTCTCAGTTCGTTGTTCCTGAAAAAGAATTCAACATGGTTTGTGTACCCTTCTTGAAAATAATAGAGTCCATCTAGGTTATTTGAAATAATTTCTTGGGAACCCATTTCATTTTGCCTTTGGGAACAACACATCCTTTTATTTTGCAAAATTTAACAGAATGTCTTTTCTCATACAATAGAAACATGTAATGAATGGTGTTGAGACAGGTTTTCTATATGAAAAGTAGTCTTTGAATGTTTTAGTTTTCTTACCAATTACAGGTGTGAAACCAATACTAGCGCGATCAATAACTAACTTTTGAGATCCAAGAAGAACATCAATATTAGCCTTATCTTGTGCAAACTTTGGAACAATCTTGATCAAATATGCAATTTTCTTTTGTAATTCAGGACATTTTCCACAAGGCTTGATTTCTGTACACAAATAGTCAAAATTATTATGAATCATTTTCAGATATTCAAAAAAAAATTCCTCTTCAAGAATTTATTTTCAAGAGAGTTGACTTTATTTTCTAACCAGTTGTTCATAGTCTTTAATCTATTATTTTCTCTTTCAAGTCTTTTTGCTTCTTCATGTATTTCATTAAAGGCTTCTTGTAAGGAACTATAATTCATGGAATTAATAAAGGAAGTAGAACTTACACTAATGGTTGAAGAGTTAAGATCAACTATCAAACACAAATTTGCTTCTTCTTCATTTGAATTTTATGTTGATAATGTGTCATTATTATCCTAAGAAATGTAGGCTCTCTTTTTCATCTTTTCATTTTTCTTGTCTTGATTCTTGTTCTTCTTAAGACATTCCATTCTACATGCCCCTGTTTGCCACGACCATGGCATTTGTAGTTGAAAGAGTTTGAGTCAGATTTCTTTGTGTACCTTTTCTGTTCAGATTTGTCTTTAATTTTATTTTTGAGAAATTTGTTGAATTTCTTGACCAGCAGACCAAGATTCTCACTTTCTTCTTCTATTTCTTCTTCTTTATCTTCCACTTTGAGTGTTATGCTTTTTCCTTTCTTTTCAGAAACTTCCTGCTCATTAAATCTTTTTATTTTCATTTCATGCTCTCTGAGTTTACCAAATAAAGAGGATGTGGTCATGATAGATAGATCCTTTGATTCTGAAATTGTTGTGACATTGGGCTGCCATGACCTATTAAGACATTTTAAAACTTTGATATTTAATTCTTCTTTATCAAAAGTCTTACCAAGACCCATCAAGTGATTGATGATGTGAGTAAAACGTTTCTGAACATCTACAATGCTTTCTCCATATTACATCTTAAACAACTCATATTCTCTTATGAGGGTGTGTTTTCTGGCTCTCTTTACATCAGTTGTTCATTCGTGAGTAACCTCAAGAATTTCCCACATTTCTTTGGTAGATTGACATTGGCATACCCTAAAAAATTCATCCATGTTAAGAGCAGATGTAATAATGTTCTTTGCAATGCAATCATTTTGGATTTTTTTTTCTTTTCATCATCATTTAAATCGTACCAATCTCTATCAGTGACAAGACGACCTATTTTAATTATATTCTAAATATTCCTATCAATGAATTCAATAAAGATCTTCATTCTGATCTTCCAATATTGATAATTTGTACCATAAAACAGTGGAGGTCTATTGATAGAAGCTCCCTTAGAAAAACATAATTTGTTTACAGCCATTTCAAAAACTTTCTAAGACCGAAAGTCTTGAGTAACTTTCAAGAGCCTTCTACCAATTGTTAGAATTATAGGCTAAGATCAAGAAGGGGGTAAATTGATCTTTACAAACTTTTTCGCAACTAACAGATACAAATTAACAATTTTAAAGATTAATCCAAGAAAACTTAAACATATATAAGGAAAGTGAGGAGTGAAGAAAAGAAACATCAAGATTTATACTGGTTCACCCAAACCACTGGGCTACGTCCAGTTCTTAACCAATTTCCTCCACTAGATTGAAAATGTTTTGATTACAAAATCAAATTACAAAACACCCAACTTGCACCAAGAACCAAATTCTAGTTCTTGAACCTAACCTACAACCAAGTTCCAGTTGCAGAACTAATGCCCAATCTTCCAAACACCAAGAGTATACAGAAACTAAAAAGAATTGAAAGAGTTGAAGAAAATAAAACAATCAAACCGGTTATGCAGATGCAGAATTCCAATCTGCTGACTGAGTTTCCTCACAAGCAAGAACAAAAAATGCCTCAAGAATTTATGAAATTTCTCACCGAAAGGAGCGTATTTCTCTCTTGAAAAGATCTCTAAAGATTGTTTGAATGATTTCTAAAAGATGTGTTTTAAAACATTGAAGCAAAACTATTTATATAGAGATTTTTCTAACTAATTGAACTAATTAATCAATTAATTCGCTCTTTAATTAAAATATCTTGTCTTTAATGATTTTATTGATAAAAATATCATTTAATCGATTGACATGTTCTACAAATTTTTTACGAGGCGTTTTAATTGATAAAAATGCGGTTTAATCGATTAAAACAGTTGTGCAAAAATTCCTTAACTGATATTAATCGATTATTTTGATATTACATCGATTAAAAAACTGGCAGAGAATTTCTCAAAAACTTCATAAGTGATTCTAACTAATAAAAACACGTTTTAATCAATTAAAACATTTATGCAAAAGTTTCTTAAATGTTTTTAATCGATTAATTCAAAGATATATTAGTTAATATACTTGACATAATGTTTTCCAAAACTTCTTAAGTGAAAATAATCGATTAATTCGAAGATGTATCAATTAAAACTACAACATGAAATGTTTTCACATATTTTAAGTTGTTTTAATCGATTAATTTGAAAATATATCAATTAAAAATGCGATAGAAGTATTTTCAAGTTCCTTTAAGTGATTTTAATCGATTAATTCATAAATGTATCAGTTAAATCCGAGACTTAAGAGCATATTAACCGATGAAAAGAATTTTTAACAAATTAAATTATTTTGAGGCATTTTTATTCTTTTCAAATGATAGAACCTCATGTTGCAAGATTGACTAGATGATTATACCTACTTAATATTGATGCAGACTCACTAAAGGACCATAACACTACATCTCCTATCCCATAATTCTTTTGACTTCATCAAATCTTTAAGATCTTCAATATTTCTTCATGATCCACAATCTACCCTAAAAATCATAAACCAATTCTTGATCCTATAAACCAACAACCACAATTTTAGTTGCCCCACCAAGTGTCCAAACTTCCAAAACCAAGAATACAAGAAACAAAATGAAAGATTACAACTCTTTGAAGAAATAAAACAACCTGGTATACTAAAGTAAAAGTTCAATCATAAGATGACTTTCTTCAAGAAAAGAAAAAAAAGCCTCAAGAACAATTTTATTAAAGATTTCAAAGTATTAAAGTGCGCTTTTCTCTTAGAATGATTATCAAAAGATTGTTAGATTGATTTTTGAAAAAATATATTAAAAATGAAAGATAGAACCTATTTATATACATAAATTTTTTAGGAATACTAATAGGATTTGTTGAAAGTCCCACATCGCCTACCTCATGTCATTTGGTATGGTTTAAATACATGTTAGGCTACTTCACATATTGCCAATTGGTTTTATGTTAGAACCTTAACAAGATTAATCAATTAATTCGTCATTTAATCAATTAAAATAACTAAAGTAAGTTTCCAACAAAACAAGTTTAATTTGATTTAACTGATAAAAATGTCATTTAATTGATTAAAAATGTTTTGTCCATTTTTCATAGATGTTTTAACAGATAACGTGATTTCATCAATTAAAGAACTTTGGAAATTTTCTAGATAAATTTTAAGCTGATAACACCGATCATGTTTCAATTAAAACTGCGAACCAAAGTTTTCCAAAACTCAGTCAAGAATGTTTTAACAAATTAAAAACTTCCTTAATCAATTAAAATTGTGAACCATGAAGTTCTTTGTCGGTTTAAGTAAAATTAATAGATTAAATTGAAAAATAGACTTAAAATTCTTGAGACACTTTTTCTTTAACTTTTTAAAAGAGAAACTCATCCTTGAAGAAATGATAAGTGCTTATACCTAAGACACTTAATGCAAACACACTATAAACCTCAGTAAATTTTTTTTTCAATAAGTCTTCCTTTTGACTTCATCAAATCTTCCAAATCTTCTAAGATCTCTACCATGATCTTCATTCGTCTCTCCTATTTGATAAAGACAAACAACCTAAATCTGCAAGAAAAAGAAATTTGTTGTGTGTCTAGGGAAGTTAGTACATGTGTTATCCCTTTCAATCCTTTCTCCTTATTTTGACTTCATCAAAATAGGAAAAATCATGAATAAAACTAAAAGATAGTTCACACATGTAATTAATCATAATCAAATGTTCTGGTTATAAGAACTAGTTAAGAGTACATGTCAACAACAAAAAGAAAAAAACATGAAGAGAAAAAGAAATTGTTTAAGAGACATAAACCATAAAACAACATGAAAAAAGCTTCTTAATCTTTCCATGGTCCTTGGTTGAACTTCATATCATCCAATTTGCTATTGATGTCTCCTAGCTTATTGTTGATGCGGAGGAGTTAAGTGTTGGATTTTTTATAGTGTTGGTAAGTCATTTACATATACTTCCTCTAATTTTCATGTAAGGAAGTCATTTGAGACAATATAGTCCTCTCAAATTTAGATAATGGAGTCTCTCGATCAGGTTGTTCATGATAGGGTACCAATTCCATGTTTTGGAAAGCTCCAACCATATCATCTGCTCTAGTTGTCCCTGATTCTACTGTTGCAACTTGAGATGTGCCTACACAAGCATTCTCTTGAGGTGCATTATCCTCTTCATCATCCTCATAATCACTCATACCTGCTTCAACTTTCAAAATCCAGTTTACATCAACTTTAATGAAGCCCATCTTGTGTAGTATGGAGTTGTCAATCTCATTGGTAATCCTAGGCATTTCTTAATGTTCTCTTATGGAATCAACTCCAAAAAATCTAAAGAACTTAACCATTAATAGAGCATAAGGTAGACAAAAATCATATAACTTCTTTGCCTTGTTTATGTGATCTTTGATCACATATACCTAGTTCACTCTAATCTGATTCTGAATATAGTATATTAGTGTTAAATCTCCTTCGTTCAGAAGAGCATGATTGCTCCCCCTGGGTGTTATCTGCCAAGCAATGATGAAAGCAAGTAATCTCTATTCTAGCCTCATTTTTTCAGCATTGAAAACCCTCACAGAATCATTTATGTCTTTAAGGCAAGATTTTTATAATTGAATTTTGTTAAAGTCTTTTATTTCTGAGGCATTCCCTTTAAACACCTTAACACCTTCATCCTTTAAGCCAGCTACTTGTTTCCAAATGGTAGGAGTGACCTCAATAGTTACTCCTTTTACTGAGAATGAATGGTAAAGCCATCTACATTCAAATTTGTATAGAATACCTTTATCAAGTTAGGTTCCATCAGCCCTTGAAACTCCAAAAAGGTCTTTAATTTTTGGTGTTACAGTGGTTGACGCAAGTTCCTGAAGTCCTCCTCATCTAGCCAGTTAAACTGAAGCATCTTTGGCATAACCAACTATTTGTGACTGAAATCAATAATGAATTGATTCATTTTCTTCAAGTCCCGTTGAACCATGCTTCCAGGTGGCCACTAGAATTAGCTTTAGCAACTTAGGAAGATGATTCTCTCTTACTCTTTTTTCTACCATATTTTTACCTCTTGAATATGTTTGGTAATACAACAAAGATTTGCAAAAATAGTAGTGGAAGAGAAACTAGTGTTTTCAGAAATGGTTAAGTGGTGGTGTTTGTGTCTTAACTATTTAATGGAGTATCAGAGTTTGTTGAATGTGCACTAAATGAGCTTGCATAATGTCACATGATCTAGTCAAAACCAAATTTCCATACTTCTACAAACCCTTTTCTTTTGAATTTGCAATGGTTCTCTTGACCAGCAGCAGTGGTATTGTATTTGTGGAGTGGGTATCAACTCACTTTATTATATCAGCTAAAATGTTCTTGAACGAGGATTGACTTGGTCAAAGTATTTTATCTTATTCACAATCCAATCACAATTCTCCTATTTGAATTTTCCCTTGAATTTATTTTAACCCAAAATCTGATGTAATTAATAACTATAATTGACTCTGTGAATGTAATTAAAATAAATTCCATAGAGCTTTTAATCATTTATTCAACAAATAATCAATTAAAACAACGAGAACCAACTATTCAAAAGTGGTTTTAAGTGATTATTTTGAGTAATTAATCGATTAAAAAGCAATTATTTTCAAAAACATGCATATTTTCCAGAATTTTAGTTGATTACAAGATAATTATATCAATTAATTCCAGCAGCAAACATGAGTTCACGCAACATTTGATAGATCTAAGATTTCTAATTCAATTCTAATTATATAAAAACGATCATGCACTAAGGGTTTGGTGAAAATATCGACTAATTGCTTATTAGTTTCAATGAAAAATATTTCACAATCACTTTTAGAAACAACATCTCTTATGAAGTGATGTCTTATTTCAATATGCTTAGTTTTTCAATGTTGGATAGGATTCTTAGTTAAATTTATTGCACTGATTTTATCACAAAGTAAAGGAATTTTTTGAAGAGTCAAACCAAAATCCTGCAATGGTTGTTTCAACCATAGAGATTGTGCACGATAACTTCCAGTAGCAATATACTCTGCTTCAGTTGTTGACAAAACCACACAAGCTTTCTTCTTACTATGCCATGAGATCAAGAACTGCGTAGCAAGTGATAGGTTCCACTAGTACTCTTCCTATCCAGTTTGCATCCTACAAAATCTGAATATCCAATTAAGTTAAATTGAGACTCACCAAGATACCGCAAACCAACATTCATAGTTCCCTTCCAGTATTTCAATATCCTTTTAACAGTTATGAAATGTGACTCCTTCAGTGCTTATTGAAACCTAGCACACATGCAAACAATGAACTTTATGCCAGGCCTGTTAACTGTAAGATACAGTAGTGAACCAATGACCCCTCTATACTTAGTTTGATCAACAAATTTCCCATTCTCATCAGCATCTAGATAGAAATTTGTGGACATAGGAATGGACGCTTCCTTGCAGCTTTCTATGTTAAACATTTTAAGCAATTCTGCACAATATTTTGATTGATGTAGAAAGTTTCCCCCTTTAATTATTTGGCTTGCAGCCTAGGAAGTAATTGAGTTCTCTCATCATTGACATCTCAAACTCCCCCTGCATTTCTTTCACAAAATTCTTACACGAAATATCATTAGTAGCCCCAAAGATAATTGTCGTCGCCTTCCTCCCCGCGCCAATAGGCGTGGGAAACGATAAATGTGAGCGATCGCGACACAATGGTTTGTGACTCGCGTTTTTTCTAAAAAATATGGTCATCGCTCTTAGGGTGTTCGATAACCGGACTACCCTTAAGAGCAAAGTTTTCGTAAAGAGGGTTCTGGAGTCGCCACCAATGTTATTACCATAAACATTGGAAAAGTAAAACAAAAAAGGCATTAGTTTAAGAAAAACTAAATTTGGCAATTATAATCAGAATTGGGTAAGGAAGTTAGTTACGTGAGAGGAAGGTGTTAGCACCCCACAACACTCCTTTCGGGTTCCTTATGATAGAATAATCTTAAAAATAAAGACATAAAAATTATAGTTCTACCTTTTTTATTCATTGTGGTATTTAAATAATTATCTACATGACTCTAATATCTAATGCACACAAATGAATGTAATAAAGGAAAACGATAAAAGGAAGAATAAATAAAAAAACCTCCCAAGCAAACTTTTATAAAATTCTTCAAACTTGAGGATGTTTTTTGGCAATCCTCTCGCTCTACAATGTCGCTCCTCCCTCCAAAGGAAAAGAAAACTCAACTCACGAGTGTCTGAAAGATCACTCAGACCCCAAAATAATGTTCAGAGTCACCTAGAGGTTTTAGAATGCTTTCTAGGGTGAGAGAAGAGTGTGAGAGTGTGTGAAAATGGGTGAAAATGACCCATATTTATAGGAATTTGCACCAGGTAGGCCGGGACAGCCGTCTGAACATTTGTTAGGTGGGATGACCGTCTGGAAAAGTGGGAAGACCATCTCAACCTAAATAATAAGTGGGACGGCCGTCTGGAGATGTGGGACAGTCGTCCCATGTTTTCTCTGATTTTCTAAATTTTTATTTTCTTAAAAATCTCTCTTATTCTTAAATGAAGCCTAGTAAATGCTATTAGGGACCTATTGTAGCTTTAACCATCTTCAAAATGAAGGATTTCTAAGAACTACTGTTTGACCGGGCAAGATTTGGGATCTACAATAATATCATTAAAATAAACTTGTACTAGAATCATATCAATTTTTTTTCTTAAGGAATAGTATTTTGTCAGCTTCACCTCTTTAATAGTTTTGAGAAATGACAAAATTACTTAACTTCGCATACTATTTCCTTGGTGCTTGCTTCAAACCATGTAAAGCTTTCTTGAGTTTGAACACATGTTCTGGACATTTGTGATCTTCAAATTCAGGTGGTTGAGAGACATACATTTCTTCATTTAGATAACCATTCAAGAAGGCACTCTTAACATCCATCTAGTATAACTTGAAATCTTTCATAAAAGCATAAACAAGCAACAGTCTAATAGTTTCCAATCTAGCAACAAGTGCATATGTTTCATCAAAATTTATTCCTTCTTGTAGATTATATCCTTTAACTACAAACCTAGCTTTGTTTCCACTGATGATACCATTTTCATCTAACTTATTTCTAAAAATATATTTTGTTCCAACAATGTTAGCATCAACAAGTTTAGGAACTAACTCCCATTTATTGTTTCTAGTGAATTGATTTAACTTCTCATGCATTACATTTACCCATTCATTAACATTTAATGCTTCACTTACTATTTTAGGTTCACTTTAGGAAACAAAAGCCTTATGATTATAAAATTGATTCAAATAGCGTCTAATGGAAACTTCTTGTTTGATTTGGCCAATGATGTTGTCAATTGAGAGGTTTCTCTAAGTCTTATATTCGTTAAACAATTACTATGTGGGTCTATCTTTAGAATTCTTAAGTTTTCATTAAATAGATATTAACTCTGGCAATTTTAACTGATTCTACATCACCTACTGGGTTTTTTTTTTTCCATCGGAACAAGTTTCATAAAAAATAACATGCACAGATTCTTCCACAGGTTTAAGCCTTTTGTCTAGATTCTATATGCATGATTGTTTGTAGAATAACCCAAAAAAATCCCTTCATCCGATTTTGAGTCAAACTTTCCCATATTTTCTTTATCGTTGTTCAAAACAAAAACCTTGCACTCAAACACTCTAAAATAATGTTTGACTTTTTTTCCTTTGTAAAGTTCATAGAAAGTCCTTTTAAGAAAATGTCTAATTAAAACTCAATTCAACACATGTCATGTTGTGCTAATTACATCAGTCCAAAAATATTTTGGTAAAGTTTTTTCATTCAACATAGCCCTAACAAGCTCCTCAAGAGACCTATTTTCCTTTCAACAATACCATTATGTTAAGAAGTTCCAAGTGCAGAAAAGTTTTGCTTAATGCCCTATTTTTCACCAAACCTTACAAATTTTTCATTTAAGAATTCTCCCTCATGTATAAATCGGGAAGCTCATGTTCTTAATTCTTTCACATATTCTAGATAATTCATATGTACACTATCCAAAAATTGTTCTCGCCTTAATCCATTTATTAAGGCATGGATTATTAAATATGATGATAGATTTCCGATTGAAAAGTTTTTCCATGAATTTCTATAATTATTCACCTTTTTATTGTTTAATCCTTATACGGTTAATGAAGTTGGTTTATGCAACCTTATAGCGACAAAATTAGCTCAAAATTTCTCGGTCAATGCTTCAAATGATCTTATGGATCCATTTGGAAGGTCATAAAACCATTTAAGTGTTGGTCCCTTCAAAGTATAGGAAAGATTCTGCAAAGAAAGATGTTGTTTTCCCCCAAAAATAATGATTTGAGTTAATAAGAGCGAATATGTTCATCTGGATCTGAGGTTCCTCCAAACATTTCCATGGAAGGAGCCTTCTATATGGTTGGTAAGACTTTTGCTTGTATTTCTAGAAGGCAAATTTGTCTTTCTACCTTTATATTTTGCTTCCTGAAATTTTCCATTTCTTCTTTGTGCCTCTGCTCCATTATGTTGAACTTCTCATCATTTTTCCTTTACATCTCTAAATGAGCTTTTAAATTGTTAATGATGTCTTTGACACTCATGGTGGTCATGATAAATTGTCTAATTTGTAGCTTGATATATATTTCACAGGCCCCATAATAGATGTCAAAATGTTCTTGTTGAAAAATGATTACAAATAAATTGACAAATGATTAAACTGATAGCTCAAACTTAGTTGAATTTTACCACAGACAAGTAAATCGACAATTTGAACTAAGTTAACTTTGACCACGAATAGCTCGGATTATCCGATCACAAATAACTCGAACTATCCAATTTGATTGCAAACAACTATCCGATCGAGTAAGATGAATTATGATTGTTTCCAATAATGAGAGAGGTCCACTGATAAAGAGACTATGATATTTAAGTCAATAACAAGTGCATGTCTTTTCTATCAAAGTAAGAAATGATTTCAAACAAGTGAAAATGAAATAATTTATAAACTTCTTACCAAAGACATTTTTAGTAATAAAAACACTTAATGATAATAATTTGTCTTTATTGCAGTATCAACAATTGAATAATACATTATCTTATTAATACTCATTAAAGAATCATTAATTCAAGAGAATATTCCAATCTCTTAATATATACAATTATTATTATTATTGTTATTAGATAATTGATTATCTAATTCACTTTGACCCTCAAATTTGTGCTCTCAAATCTAGTTACATCGATGGGGAAAAAACATAACACTTACTTGCTCTTCCATCCACATAAATAATAAATAAGTTGAAACAAACACAACATAAAGAAAAAAAAAGTTAATGTGATAGAATTTATCTTCTCTTTTCACCTTGAGCCTCCGAAGAATAATTTAAAATATTTATGAAGTTCTTCCAATAGAGATCTCGATATTAGTTCTCCAATCAAGGAAGGTTTCTTGTTAGGATAGGTAATAAGAAACATATTCAATCTTTTATTTCAACATAGGGACCAAATCTATTCAAACTTTAAAATGAGAATAAAAACAAAATCACAAAATAATATGATGATGAATTGAAGAATTGTAATGTAAAATAATCATACAAACAATAAGATGGAACGATGGGAAGACATCGCGATAACAGGATGTAGAACCAGTAAGACGCAATGCAGTGAGACACCCCACCCACTCGCAAAAACAACAAGACATGGCAGTGATATCCAACAACAACAGTAAGACGCAACGATATTGCAAGAGAAGAAAGAAGGGAAAGGAGGGAAAGGAGGGAGAGGAAAGAAGGAAAGTCTAATGGAATAAATAATTTGTGTGAAGGAAAAAAAAATATGTTCAATGTATAGTTTCCAAAAAAAAAATCCTTTAAAAATTAATAAAATAATAAGATCATGCTTTCATCACTACTACCAATCATTGAACTCAATGAGTGTTGGAATGAACTGTCTACCACTAAATTATTGTTTTCATTATCAACTTTGTTCACTATAAACTAAAAAAGGTACAATGAAAATCTTAGTTGATAGCGAGTGACAGATCTTCTTGAGAACTGAGGGGGACCATGACTCTTCCAAAATTTTGTAACTCTCATGTAATTTATGATTTTGATCCCCCAAACTTAATAAATATTTAATATATTTACATGTATATTTACAATTTTATCCTCTCAATCTCTCCTCAGTTTTGTAATTCTCATATAATTTATGATTTTGACCCCCCAAACTTAATGAACATTTAATATATTTACTTGTATATTTATAATTCTATCCTCTCAGCCTCTCCTCGGTTTTGTAATTCTCATATAATTTATGATTTTGTTCCCCTCAAACTTAATGATCATTTAATGTATTTAAGTATATATCTACAATTTTATCCTTTCACCCTTTCATCTTCTTTCTTCCTTTTATATTTATTTATTATTTATTAATAATATATTATTTGATCCCCCAAGATCAATGGTCAAGATCCGTCACTGGTTGATAGACAAACTTATTGTCTTCAAAGTTAAACTACAATCTTATCAACAAATTGTGCAAAAGGGTAGGAAGTAATAGGGAGATATTCTTCAAAGTACAAATACTACAATTACCTTCTTGTATCTTTGATATCCAACATTGACATTAGTCTTGACTACCTTGATCATCAACCTGGACCTTAGTCCCACAACAGGACTTTTTTGTCTGTTCTTTCATTTCTACCTTTTTCCTAGAGCAACTTGCACCCTTGCTACCAAGCTCAGAGCTCCTCTCTAGGAACTCACAGTTCTCCTTCCAAACCTCCCCATTTGAATAGACCTCTTTTTTCCAAATAGGAACTTTGGCTTTTATCTCATCTATCAAAAATCTACAAGCCTCCAGTGCATCTACCCTGTGAACAGACGAGACTGCGATGAAGACACTTGTTTCACCCACAGGCACTGTGCCTACACAATGTGCAACAGCAATGGAATGTAGGTTCCAGGATGCCCTAGCAGATGAACATATCGAGTAGATACAACGTATTGCCATTGGAACATAAGCTTCATATCTCAACTCCAAGACTGTTTTCCCATCAAAGGTGTCGCGTGTTGTGCCTGCGAATGTTTCTATAGCACCAGCTTGTGGAGCACTGACAAAATTCATGCATTTAGAAACATCTACTTGATTCAGGTTTTCCAAGATCTCAACCAGATCTTTATGATCTTCAACAGCCATTTTTTCACAAGTTCAGATACAATGACGATGGAACAAAAATCCACTATGATTTGAACACTTTCTTCCTTAGACCATTAAAGTAGACAAGTCCAGCAATTCATCCTTCCAATTGATTAGTCTCTCAAAGTTTCCCAAGACCTGATGAAAACCTTCTATAATATTAGCTCAACATCAACCGACCTATAACATTCAAATGACCAAAGTACATACATGTAACTGGTTTCCTAAGAACTTTGAAGGCTAGAATTTGTAATTTAATTACAAAATATTAATAAAGTAGTAGTATTTATAGTGTGCAAACAATAAAAAAGGAAATAGCAGCAAGGCTAGTATGGACTTTTACAGAACATGCTTGTTATGCAAAGAAAGATGCCGACAAGATTTAGAAGTCAGATTAATAACTTGAATCACAAAATTAATCTAAAGAAGAAAATTGTCAACTCTTTTTTTCACTGGCACTGTGAGCATGGAGATTGAATGTACAAAGGTACATGTGTAACAGAATTATTACTTTCTGCTCTGTCTCTATCTTAATTATTCCCTATTTCATATATCCGAGGAACAATGACAGTAACATTTCACACATTCCAGTATTACCATTACTAAACACTATTATAATAGACTCTAATTTGCAGAACATCATATAGATATTGGTTCAGATACCTGTGGATTGAAATGCCAAATTAGGAAAATTGTTTAGAAGTTAGAGAGAGAAACGGTTTTAGTGGCTGCAAACTGAAATTGGGGGTATTAGGTTCTGAGAAATTGCAACAAGCGAACAAAGAAATGCCCAATTCCAATTATTGGAACATGTAGTAGAATGATGTTCACCTGTTGCTTTCTTTTCTTCTCTCTTCATCTTACGCCACCACCGTAACAATAATAACACCTTTATTTAATTTTTTATTTTCTTTATATATTTATAGTTCTTCCTTGTACTTTTTTTTCATTAATTATTTTCCTCATATTATGCATATAGTGATGCAATGCTAGTCATCAAACAATCATAACTATTGTAATGAAATTGGAATTCAGATAAGTTATATAAAAGAGCTTCAATCAATTAACATAAGTGTTGAAATAAGAAAAGTATAGGTTAAATTCCTAATGTGTGTTAAACATCTTTTTTATATATAAAATAAATACAAAAATTAAGGAAACAAATGGGTCTATGTCCGTTACATTTAACATATGCCTAAGTTAAGCTTATGAAGAAATTTATCTAAATAGAACCTAAATCAGAATAAAAGAATGAAAATTGGTATTACTCTAAAAAACAACTAATTTCGCAGACCTTAACCGTGTGGTTGAGATTCAGTTAAAAAAAGAATGGTATAGAATTGGTTTTTGAGAGACCAGTTCCCTCCTCAACTCACTTTATGAAATGTGCTACCTTTCCACTTTCCTCTGTATTTATAATTCAAGTACTTCCATCCCACAACCTCTTAACAAACTATGATTACAAGTTACAACAATCAAATAATCAATCATAATTAGTCTTCTTAAGAGTCATGATTCCCTACATTGCCTCTTATTTTTCCTAGCATACAGGGGATCTTTATCTATCATCACGTCATACTTGGTTCAAGCATTTTATACCAGCACTTAACAATTTAAAATAAAACTACTTAGTGAATTAAGCTATTGAAGGTTCTACTAATAAATTAACATTCTTTCAGGAGTACATGGTTACTCTAATTGATTTCTCTTCCTAACTTGTTTTAATTTGAAAAAAGTTGGATAGCTTATTAGTTAATTAAATCTAAATATTTTAGATACCATCCAGACAATAATACTAATGATCTAAGGCTCAATCTCATTACCTCTTTCATGTTTTTCCACTGATATTTCTCCATGATTAAAACCAAAAGAAGAGAACATTTTTAATATCCAATTTCAATTTTTGCAAAAAATAAGTACATACATAAACCACTAGAAAAAAAAGGACAAGAGGAATGTTAGAAACACAGACAAGACAAAAGGAGGAAATACAAACACAATGAAACAACACAAAGAAGAATGAAGAACCACATGAGGTCTAGTGTGGTAAGAGAAGATCCTCATTCAACATAACTGACCACACATATTTTGTCAATTATCAATCCTATCATGAATTTCAAGGTGAGAGCATGATCACCCACCATTACCTATTTCCCTCAACTTATTATGAGCTATATCAACTAATCTCATTGGATTTGCTCTATTTCTCTATCGGAGTCCCTAATCCAAACTAGATGTTAAAAAAGTTGAATTTAGGAACCAAGTCAAGCAAAGTGAAGTTTAATGTGGAGTGGATTAGTTTGAGTAAAATAGTAAAAGCAGAGAAATCACCTGACATTCAATAAAATTAAATGAAAAAACAGTTTTTTGGCATAAAAAATGAACAATTATAATCATGACAGAAAAACAATCTTAGGAACTAGAATCAATAGCAAACATATGCTGCTAAGTTCGGAACTTCATACCATAGAAAACAAAATTCAATAGCGTGAGAGACCCAGAACAGAAAAATACTATAAGTACAAATTAAATCTGAAAACAACACCCAAAAAGCTTCCAAAGGGCAAAAGCTTAACTCAATCACTAGGAATGCAAAAATGAAAATATGGTCCAAAATTGCTCGTCCATTTTCCTTTAAACTCTAATTAAAAAGAACAAATGAAAGCATTATTCAAATTTTAACCCTGAAAATCAGTACAGAATCATGTAACTAAGATATTAGAATAATAATAATAAGAAGAAGAATCGAACTTAAAATTTTAATTTTCACACTAATATTCGACAAAGCGAAATCCAAATGAGCAGCAATGTTAGATAATGCAAACCTTAAACAAAGCAAAAACCTCGAAAGAAAGCTAAGCAAAAAGAAAAAGAATGAATAATTACCAATTAAACGCTGCCTTTAGCAAAGCAGAGAGCATGTCCTTGACTGATGGGAAGGTGTGGTTGGGTATCAGTGAGCCTCTGTAGATTCAGGCAAAATGGAGAATACCTAAAACAAAATGGGGTATGATTATTGAGCGGGAACAAAAATTCCAATACTTGTATTTATATATATTGGTACATAATGATTAATCTAGGATTTTAACGTATATTAAAATTTTAATTTAGTCGTAAAATTAAAATAAAAATTTTAGAGTAATTTTTATCTTTTATTTTTTATTTTTAACTAAATATAATTTTATTTTTATATTGTAATAAAATATAATTTAATTTAAATAAGAACTAAATTATGATTTAATAATAATTTATAGAATGAATGTAAAAAAATAAAATTAGTTCTAAGGATTATTGGTTTATTTATTAATATTTAATTATTTACTTAGAAAAATGTACATTTCAAAAAGAAAAAAGAAAAGAAAGATAATAACATTTAGTTTATTATATTATCATGGCAGGAAATTCTGATTCTCTCGTGTAAGACTCTGTATTCTAATTGAAGGTTGTGTTTGCACTAAAATAATTAGATGATTTGAATAATTTCGTTCACATAAATTTAAACATGTTTTATGATATTTTCAAATCAAAAGTTATGTCCTAGAGTCGGTATAAATATTCTTAGATATAGAACAATAAAAAAATTTCAATATAATTAAGATTAATGATTATAAAGAATGATAAAAATAAACAAATATAAAAAAATAGTATAAGAGATTAAATATCAAGACGACGTAGCCTTAACCTATCATTTCGCTAGTTCATTTCATTTGTTATTTTTATAATACATTTTTTTAGATATATATGACAATGAAATTAATTTAAAAATTTAAGATAATTTTGTTATTATTATTATTAAAAATGATTTTTTTAGTCTAAACAAATTTGTTTCTTTAAAAGTTCTTATAAAGATTTTTTATGTATTTTTTTTAAATAATGCACTTCTACAGTGTTACATGTCAAATGAATTAAAAATTACCTCTAACTTTACTTGAAAAGTACTTAACTTTTTTCCTATAATGAAATTCATATAATATATATTATTTATATGATAAATGGTCTTTATAAAGAGATATAAAAATTATAATTAATAAAATAATAATAGAAATTTTATCATCAATATTTAATTGAATGATAAACAAGACAACAATTCTAATTTAATAAATTTAAAATAAAATTTATTTATTATTTTTTTATTTAAACAATCATGTTTCTTTAGAAATACTTATAAAAATATTTTATGTAATTAAAAAAAAACGTTTAGTCAAACTAATTAAAAATTATTTTAAGTGAAAAGTAAATTTTTTTATAACAAATATATAACACATTTTATTTATATAAAAACCACTTAAAAATAAATTAAGTATATCAATATTTTTTACCACAAATAAAAATAAAATCTCTAAATTCTTATTTTAACTCATAAAATAACTCAATTTATTTATTTATTCACACAATAACTCTTATTTTTTAAGAGTTAAAATATACTCATGAGATAGTTTTTTACAATGATAAACTTTATAACCACTCTTTATTTTATATTACTTGTAACAACTGGTTATTTATGTCATTGAGAGTTTATGAGAAAATTCCAATGTTAATTTAAGGTTGATTGACTAATAAGTAATGTCAATTGACTAATAAGTAATGTCAACTTAAAATTTATTTTTAATATATTAATTTTAATAGTATAATTATAATTTTAACTAATTATAATAAATTTTTTCTATTTTACCACAGAAATGATTTTATCTTTGAAGATAAAAAATAAAAAATAAGTTTTATATTTTAAAAGTTTCTTATCATAATATATAACTAATTATAATTTTTTTTTCTATTTTACCACAGAAATGATTTTATCTTTGAAGATAAAAAATAAAAAATAAGTTTTATATTTTAAAAGTTTCTTATCATAATATATAAAAAGTTATATTATTATTTTTTTCTAGTCTTTCATTATTAGAAATGTTATAAAATAAATTTTGTTCATATTAAATATATTTAGTTACTAATCTTATTTATCTGTCTATAATTAAATGAGAATAATAAATTCATATGCAATAAAATTCAAATTAAACGTATTAATGAGACCTTATTAATAAGACAGTAAAAACTATTTAACAAAAAGTAGAAAAAATTAATAGTCATATTATAATTTTTTTAATTTAAAAAAAATGCATTATGTAATTGAATTAATACACTTTCATAATGTTTTCAAAAAAAAAATAAAATAAAAATAAATATATATATATATATATATATATATATATATATATATATATATATATTTAAATTTGTTACGAGGAACTAAGCAGAAACTCAAATACTTATGTGTGTGTCAATGTACTTTTTTACGTACTAAAAATATAGTTACTAAATTACTAAAATAAAATAATAACAACATTTAAAATACTAGCTATCAAAATATTATAAATACAGAATAATTATATAAAAAATATATACCAAAAACAATTCTAAAAATTAGCATTCTTTTATATATTACTGTCCAAGACAGTCTTAACAAGATACTTATTATTATTATTATTATTATTATTATTATTATTATTATTATTATTATTATTATTATTATTATTATTATTATTATTTTAACTAAACTCTAATAAATAAAATAGTTGTTGTGAGGAGCGTAGAGCATACCAGTGAACAAAAAAAAAAAAAAGTTGTGCATAAATCATGTAAAGTGAAATCTTCCTAACATGTAAACGGAAGGTCACGTATCCTGATTCCCAAGACAGTGCGTCCGCCTATCAATCGGACTTCTCGCCGGAAAAGAAGTGCCGGGCACCATGACAGGTCACTCCCTTCTTCAATTTTGATAACCGTGCACCAAATGAATTTTACTCACCACCGAATTTCACTGCAGAACTCGCTTTTGGGTTTTGCTTATTATTATTATTATTATTATTATTATTTTTTTTTTAAGTTTGACAGTGAATTGAGCTTTTTTTTAGTATTTATGTTGTATACTTGTAAAGGTCCTTGGAGTATGAGCGCTTCCTTTTATTATGAACAAAAGGTAGTTTTTATTTTTGTCTGGGTGCAGTATTTCTGGCCTTGATACAAATTGTTGTGTTGTCTTTAATATTTTATCTTTATTACTATTATTGTTACTGTGGGTGTGGATTTACTAGAAATTAATGTATGATATAAGAATATAATGTTACATGTATCAGTGTCAGGCAATTTTCATTCCCACTAAGAGAGTTTTATTAACTTTTTCTGGTAAATTGAATATAAATGATGTGTTTTCTTGAGGAGATTGACTGTGACCATATAGTAGACTCTGGGATCTTAAGCTCCATTCTAACTTAACTCTGGGGATCTCAAGCTCCATTTAACTATGTTTTGCACTGTATGTATAAAACAACAGTTTAGTTGGAGACTAAATTTGTTAAATAATGTTGTTTTTAAAGCTCTTTTTTTTATTATTATTATTATGTTACAGGAAAGTTTAGATTAGGGGAAAATTTGCTTCCATGTAAGGTTGAAGAAGACCACCAAACTCAGCGAGGATTTATGGCTGGTATACATGTCACTTATCAACCCGTTGTTCTGGAAGCGAACCAAAGTCCCTGGCTAGAAAGAGCAAAAGGCCTACCAGGTGAGTTAACTAGCTTTTGAGCACTCAAAAAGCTTGTTTAAGAAGGTGGCAAAATATAAGTGACTATTTTGTTAGATGCCAAATTTGATTGATTACATTGTTGGTCTTGAATGTATTTGTTAGAAAAGTTGTCTATTTGCAAAGATTGGTTCTTTGCTGTGTTATTATGCTCCTTAATGTGATCAAATTTTCAACTACATAAACAAAATTTGTGGTAAAGAATTTGAAAGCTCCTTTTCAACTTAATGCGCTGTGGTTTTATGACTCCGAGCTTAGAGTAATGTATGTAGGTCACATTGGCTGGCTTCATACTTTACTGTGGAAGAGCATTTGAGCAGGTCAAACGTGTTGTTCTCATATTCCTGTTGTGAATGATACTTGGTGAACAATTATCAACAATTGGAGTACTATGCCTTTGTAGATAGTAGAGTAAATATTTAATGAATCTAACGATGAGTTAAAAGTTTAAGATGTATGTAAAAGAAGAAGACCGTGATTAATTAGAGCATAATACAGTAGTTAATTCTCTTTTCTGTTTCTTACCCAGATGTACATTCTAGAATATATGAGCTGTAAATAGTACATGAATATGCTTTATTCTCTCTTTTCTGTTATTCTTTTTCCTATATAAGTTGTAATCATTGCCCTGATGCAATACAGAAAATTCATTACAATCATTTCCTCATATTCCTTTTTTCCTTTTATGGTATCAAGAGCTTTTCAAAGATTCTATGTCTACCTCCTTTGATTCTGATCATGAGGAAACACCTCCTCCACCTCCTCCCTTTATCGACCCTAGCCAGCAACCTTCTAGCCCTTTCCACATCCATCCCAGTGAAAGTCCAACCTCCATTATTGTTACCCCTCCACTCACAGGGAACAACTACCAATCGTGGTCTAGATCCATTCGGATGGCCTTAATATCCAAAAACAAAATGGGTTTTCTCACTGGCGCTATTTCCATGCCAGCTAACACTGATCCTCTGTTTCCTCATTGGGAGCGGTGCAATACACTCCTCATGTCTTGGTTGATTAACTCTGTTTCTTCTTCTATTGCCCAGAGCATCATTTTCTTCGAAAATGCTGCTACCATTTGGGCTGACCTTCGCGAACGGTTTTCTCAAGGCGATTTGTTGCGTGTTGCTGAGTTACAGGAGGAGATTTACTCTCTCAAGCAAGGTTCTTCTTCTGTCACCGATTATTACACTACTCTAAAATCTATGTGGGAGGAACTAGACAATTTCCGTCCATTGACTCCTTGCACTTGCTCAGCCAAGGATTTTCATCACCAGGATTTCATTATCCGGTTTCTCAAGGGACTTGATGAGCGTTTCGCCATGGTCCGATCACAAATTCTACTTCTAGATCCCTTACCTTCTGCCAATAGGGTTTTCTCCATGGTTATTCAACACGAACGACAACATTCCACCAATACCTCACCGTCACTCGATGTTAACGCATTTGCCAACGTCGTCTCTGGTAGAAGTCGCGGCGTTCTACAGTTAGGGGGAAGCAAATCATCCACTTCCCGCAAATGCGACCACTGTGGCCGCCTTGGTCACACCAGCGATGTCTGCTATCAGAAACAAGGAAACGTCGTTCCTAAGTGTGAACATTGCACGCGATACGGCCATACCATGGATGTATGCTACGTCAAATTCGGATATCCACCAGGTCACCCAAAATATCCGGGTCGACCTCGCCTTCCCAACAAGATTGGAACTTCGGAGGTGGCGTCACTTGTCAACCACATCACTGGTGAAGGAAAACAAACCCTACATGGAGAAGAACATAATGATGGGTCATTTACGGTACCCAGTCCCAACATCACACAGGCCCAATTCCAACAGCTGATGGCTCTGCTTCAGAAAACTCAAGTTGGTGGTGCGAATACAAGTGAAGTACCCATAAGGGCCAACCTTAGTCACTCAAGCCCAAATTCCGTTTCTGATCTGTGTGGTACCTCTTTTATTTTTTCTATCAACACCACACACACACCTGGCATAATTAAGACACCCTGGATTATGGATTCAGGGGCCACGGACCATATCACTTGTTCCCTGCATTACTTTCACACTTACTCTAAAATAAAACCGAGTAAAAATTAATCTACCCAATGGACAATTTGTTAAAGCCCACATTCCTTGGAACAATTTATTTTTCGTCAAGTTTTGTCATTCATAATGTCTTGTATGTTCCTGGTTTTACCTTTAACCTTTTGTCCATCTCTAAATTACTTTCCAATCTTAACTATTCCATAATTTTCTCTCATATGTCTTGTAAAATACAGGAAGTGAACACATTGAAGATGATTGGTTCAGCTAAATTAAAGAGAGGATTATATCACTTGGAAATCGGAGACACAGGATCACCTTCACAATCACCTTCCACCATCAACAATATAAACATCAACCATACCAATGACTCTACTCTTTGGCATTTTAGATTAGGACATTTATCTGGAAATCGTCTTAACATTTTACATCATGCGTACCCTTTCATCTCTAGTAATTTTAATGAAATTTGTGATGTTTGCCATTTAGCAAAACAAAGGAAGTTACCATATTCTCTTAGCATTAATCGTAGCTCTAAAATTTTTGAGTTAATTCATATGGATATTTGGGGTCCCTTTTCCAAAAATTCTATTCATGGTTATAAATATTTTTTGACTATCATTGATGACCACAGTCGTTACACTTGGGTGGTTTTGTTAAAAACAAAAGCAGAAGTTCAAACACACATAGAGAATTTTGTTGCTTTGATTGAAAACCAATTTGAAACAACCATCAAGTGTATACGTTCTGATAATGGATCGGAATTTTTGCTGAAAAATTTTTTTTCTTCAAAAGGCATAATCCATCAAACAAGTTGTGTTTACACACCACAACAAAACGGGAGAGTTGAACGCAAACATCAACACATTCTTAATGTTGCTAGGGCCCTCATGTTTCAATCTAAAATTCCTGGAAATTTTTGGCCTTATGCCATTAAACATGCTGTCTTCTTGATTAATCGCGTTCCTTCTCCCGTTATTTTACACAAGACACCTTTTGAGCTTTTGTATAAACAAAAACCCAATTTTTCTATGCTCAAAGTTTTTGGTTGTCTATGTTTTGCTACAAAACACACCCATCAACACAAATTTGATGCTAGATCTCGAAAGGGAGCCTTTTTGGGTTACGAAAATGGAATAAAAGGGTATGTTGTACTTGATTTAAGCAACAAAGAAATTTTTATTTCCAGAAATGTCCTGTTTCATGAAATGCAATTTCCCTTTCACAAAGACAGCCCACACACTTTAACCATAAGCCCACAAATGGTTACCATACCAGTACCACCCATAGCCCAAGACACATCTCCTAACCTCACCACTCCCACTCAACTAGACGGATCCACCATCTCCAATGAACCAGGCCCGATTCCTCCCTCTTCTCCAAATCCCATTTCGCCGCTCCTTATGCATCCAGAGACACCAAATTCTTCTCCCTCATCTCCAAATTCATCACCACATGAGAACCCTCCTCTACCTCGTCGTTCAAATCGACCAAGCCAACCACCGTCTTACCTCTCCGATTACAAGTGCGATCTTCCACCTCTAAAAACCGTTCAATCAACTTCAACGTGCTCTTTTCCTATACAATCCTCCATCACATATGACATGCTTTCTCCCTCTCATCATCGGTACATCATGTCTCTGTCCTCCGAGTGCGAGCCCACCGGCTTTCACGAAGCCGCTCAACATCCATGTTGGCAAGAAGCCATGAGTCATGAAATTGAGGCCTTGATGATGAACCGGACTTGGGATATTGTTCGGACCCCTCCTCGTGTTCGACCCATTGGTCGCAAATGGGTTTACAAAATTAAGAGATTACCCGATGGCGGCATCGAACGGTACAAAGCACGTCTTGTTGCGAAGGGGTACTCTCAAATTGAAGGTGTGGATTATTTTGAGACTTTCTCTCCTGTGGTCAAGATGTCCACAATTCGTGTGGTGCTTGCTCTAGCTTCAATTAATCACTTGGACCCTTCAACAATTAGATGTGAGTAACGCATTTCTACACGGAGAACTATCTGAAGATGTTTATATGATGATACTGCACTGGACTGCACTGGATTCAACCCCTCTCGAGTTGCAAACTTCGCAAATCCCTTTATGGTGCGAAACAGGCAGCAGAAAGTGGTATGAGAAATTATCCTCCCTTCTCTTGACTTATGGCTATCAACATGCTCATGCTGATCACAATCTTTTCATTAAGAATCATCATTACGAGTTCACTGCCCTCATTATATATGTTGATGACATTGTTTTAACTGGTAATTCTCCTCGTGAAATCACTAACATCAAGAGGATTTTGCATTCCAATTTTCACATTAAGGATCTCGGCACATTGAAGTATTTTTTAGGTATCGAAGTGGCCCATTCAGCAAAGGGGATTTCACTATGCCAAAGAAAATATTGTCTTGACCTTCTCAAGGACTCCGGGATGCTTGGTTGCAAGCCCTCCTCTACACCTATGGATAGCACTCTTCGACTCCATGCTTGATTCCTCTAGCCCTCTTCTCGATCCGTTGCCATACCGAAGGTTGGTTGGTCGATTGATTTACCTTACTAGCACTAGGCCTGACATAGCCTTTGCTACGCAACAATTGAGCCAATTTATGTCAAACCCCACTAAAGCTCATCACAATGCGGCCATCAAGGTTCTCCGTTATCTCAAAAGCTGTCCGGAAAAGGCTTGTTTTTTCCCAGAAATTGTACTACTCAAATCCGCGTTTTTAGTGATGCAGATTGGGCAACTCTGTGTAGACTCTAGACGATCCATAACGGCTCCTGCCTCTTCATTGGTAATTCACTGGTTTCATGGAAGACAAAGAAACAGAATACGAGTATCTCGTTCCTCTTCAGAAGCTGAATACCGCGCTCTAGCCTCCGCAACCTGTGAACTGCAATGGCTCATTTTTCTTCTTAGAGATTTGCAAGTTCTTCACTCACCTCAACCTATCCTCTATTGTGACAATCAAAGCGCTCTTCACATAGCTGCCAACCCGTTTTTCATGAACGGACAAAGCACTTAGATATTGATTGTCATCTAGTTAGAGAGAAATCACAGGCTGGTCTTATGCGGTTGCTTCCAGTTTCCTCTTCAAACCAATTGGCTGACATTTTCACCAAAGCCCTCCCACCTCGCCTTTTCACTGTGAATTTATCCAAGCTGCAATTAGTTGATATCTACCTACCTCCGGCTTGTGGGGGCTAAAAGAAGAAGACAGTGATTAATTAGAGCATAATACGATAGTTAATTCTCTTTTCTGTTTCTTACCCAGATGTACATTCTAGAATATATGAGCTGTAAATAGTACAGGAATATGCTTTATTCTCTCTTTTCTGTTATTCTTTTTCCTATATAAGTTGTAATCATTGCCCTGATGCAATACAGAAAATTCATTACAATCATTTCCTCATATTCCTTTTTTCCTTTTAGTATGCCAATCTGATAGGGTATAAGGTGAAGGAGAAGTTAGTAAGATAGTTAGCATATTAATGAGTTAGTTAGTTGCATAAGGCGTTGTTTTGATATAAATAAGGTGTGAAGGATTGGAGAAGGGGGATATTTTTTGTAAATTGAGCATTAGCTCCTTTGTGAAGGGGAAACCCTTGGAGGAGAGTCTTCTCCTATTTCTTGTTCTTTTCATTCCATTCAATAAAGAAACTTTCTTTTCTTTTTTTGTTTAAATCTTGGTTCCCAATAAATTGGTCCAATCTGTCGGATCTTTGAGGGAGAGCCACTGTTAGAAATGGAGGAAAAACAAATTTTGTCCATGGGGAAGCTACCAATGTTTGTAGGGCAGATTCAATTGGTTGGATTGCTAGGACTGAAAAATTCTTTGAGGTACATGAAATTGATTCTTTTGATAAGTTGCAACATGCATTCATGAGTATGGAGGGTGCGACAATGCGTTGATTCTATTATTGGTATCAAGATAACTCCAATTTAGATTGAGAATCTTTTTCAACAACTTTGATAAAAAGATTCAAAGATACATGATAGACACATCTTTGAAAGATTGACTACCAGGAAGCAAGAAGAGCAAATCAAGATTAAAACATGCAGCAAAATAATGGATACTTCCACAGTTTTTTTGCAAGTATATGAAGAGGGTGATCCACATTTGGTTGAGCAAGAAAAGTATAGCATGGAGGGAAATGGGTCAAAATGCATTGCAACAGAGATTAGTTCTTGGACAGGAAAGATGGAACTACCCACATTTGCTGGAAGCATAGAAGGGGAATTTGATTCAAAGAGTGACAGTTTTGAGAGTGACAATGACTCATTTCTATTCTTGAAATTAAAAAGTAGAAGTAAAGAAGAGGACTCAGTAATCAAGTATCACACCCTTGAGAGTGGAGAAGAAACCAAAAATGAAGAGAATTTAGCAAGAGAGGCAAAGATTATGTCAAAAGAAGATGCTACTACATCAATAAAGACTGTGAAAATCAGTTTCTTGACAACCTAATTATTGAGTTAATCAAAAAGAAAGTTGAAGGTGGAGATGCAACCAAACATTATTTTTTTCCAAATTCAGATTTCCATATTAAGAATCAGGAATCATTGTTGGACCCAAATTTGATAGTGAAGGTGGTTGGAACAACAATAGCATTAGAATTTGGGAATTTTAATTTGCTTGGTGATCCTTTAACATTAAATTTCGTTGCTTCTATGGATCAGAACTTGCCAATGGAGGTAATGCAGAAGGAAGGTTTAAAGGATGTTATACAAAATCCACCCTCATTTCCACCACCACCCAAGCCACCTGACTTGAATTTGAATGCAGTAGCCATTGGTTCTCATTCTTGTAGCAAGAAAAAAGGCATCAAATGCAAACAAGAAGGGAAAATGAAGATCATGGTAAAGAGGATGAGCAATGGGATCAAGTTTCTACTATTTCAACCTTGAGGACAAAGTTGATTTTTAGGTAGGGTGTATTGTTACGGTATACGATGAAGGAGAAATTAGTAAGATAGTTAGCATATTAATGAGTTAGTTTGTTGCATAAGGTGTTGTTTTGATATAAATAGGGTGTGAAGGATAGGAGAATGAGGGATATTTTTTGTAAATTGTGCATTAGCTCTTTGTAAAAGGAGAAATCCTTTGTGAAGGGGAGACCCTTGGAGGAGAGTCTTCTCCTATTGCTTGTTCTTTTCATTCTATTCAATAAAGAAACTTTCTTTTCTTTTTCTGTTTAATTCTTGGTTCCTAACACAATCATATTTAAGTTTCAGGATGGGTACGGCGAAATGATGAATGGTAAAATACCATAATGATGCGAAGTTGGAAATTTCCTTGCCTAAGTGTATTTTGTTTGGATAAAGTATGTATATAATGATCATAATCATGATAGCATTTTGTTTTCTGCAAAATGATAAACTGTTGATACACTTTTGAATCTATATGCTGTACTTTTAACCTAAATGTTTATATATACATCAGAAAGTTAATAGTTGCTCAATTTTCCATGTTTGTATATGTAGTAGTCAATAATGCACTATAGCAGAGAGGCAATAGCAGTTTCCAATAGAGGACGTAGTGGCTGCAATATTGACCAAACCTTGTAGTGTACTTTAGCAGTGCTACCATGATGTAGGCTTCAAAACCCATTTTTACCCTGGAATATCATTCTTCGCTTTTTTTGGCTAAAATATTCCACAAAAGTTACTTCTATAGTGACCTTTATAGGACTATTTTTTATCTATTTGTTATGTTAATTTCATCATCATCTTTCATTTTTTACTTTATTACTATGATCTATTGCTCCTAGATTGATAGTTATTGTGTGTATTAACTATTACTTGTTATTTATCATGCATTTCTCTAATTTTGGGTTTTATTTTTTTTTCTTAATATTTATATCGTATAAATTATTTAGTTATTTTAATAATATTTAAAATAGGGACCATCGTGCTTAATACTATTCCGCTGTAGAAGTTTTAGAGTTAGCTGGTGTGCATCACTTTTCGAGATTGATAGCTATGTAACCTCAGATACAGATGGTTCATTGGTACAAATTTTCAGCTTCTCACATGACTTAATAGGATTAAGTGCATATTTGCTTTGCTGGCCTTTTCACAACTGTCTTAGATGATTGAGCTCTATTTCTTTTATGAGGCTGAATTTGCATCCCTGTTGCTACGCTCTTCTTTTTCCTTGCCCAAAATCCTGAAGCAAACAGTATAATAGTGTATTATATGGATTTTCAGGGATGCATTCAAAATTATACCAGTGTAGTTCTAGTGACAAAGAGAAAGCAAAGTACTTGGTTTGGACAAATGAAATGGACAAGTGCCTTACTGAGGTACTCGCTGAGCAAGTGAAAAAGGGGAACAAAATGGATAACATGTTGAAGCCAGCAGCATTTGCAGGTGCACTGAAAACATTGAAAGAAAATTATGGTATGTATGTCACAAAAGGACACATAAAAAATCGACTGAAGACATGGAGGAAGCAGTTTGGGGTTTTAAAAGAACTCCTTGCTCAAAGGGGATTTATATGGAATGAGACAAAAAAGATGGTTGTTGCAGATAACACTGTTTGGAATGATTACATCAAGGTAATCTCGTTAGATGTGTTATGGTATGCATTTCATAAGTTTGCAGTTTTATGTTGATTGTCAGATAGATATTCTTATATTACCTGCAGGTGCACCCTGATGCAAAGAGTTTCCGAGAAAAATCCATAGAAAACTATGACCAATTATGTACGATCCTTGGAAATGAACAAGTAATTGCAAACTTTTCAGACAATGTTACTGACACAGATGTAAACTCTGCCATTGATAAGAGGGATCCAGATCTGGCTATTGTGTCTGAAACACAAACTGATGGAAACCAGACCAAAAACCTCAGGTGGACAGTTGAAATGGACCATTGGCTGGGAAAGATTCTTGTAGACCAAGTGAAGAAAGGGCTTAAAGTAGATAAAGTTTTGCTGACAGAAGCATATGAAGCGGCTGTTTCAGTCGTAAATGCAAAATTTGGGCTTCATCTAACAAAATTCAATATTAAAAATCGTCTTAAAACTTGGAAGAAACAGTATGAACAGTTAAAGGAAATTCTGTCTCATACTGGATTTAAGTGGGATGCAACAAAGAAAATGATCAGTGCAAATGATTCTACATGGAATGACTACATCCGGGTATGTTGTCTCCTATGGGACTGTATATAGCAATTGCTATCTCCTCCCCATTCCCCTGTTGAGTAAACCTGTCAGCTGTAGAAAAAATGATTTTTTTTTTCTTATGAATTCCTTCCAAAACTCATCCACCATTGTCTCTGTCCATAATGCATAATTAATTGTGGATAACAATTGGGGTGCATGAGTAGCTTTTGTGAAACTATTTTTTGTCTATTTTCAAGGAGCTATATTTATAGCATGAAATTTATTTTTTACAAGTTTCTCTTTTGGGATTGCTTTCCTCTCTCGTTTTGTTTCTTTTGTTTGTAGGCTACAATATCATGGCTACCGTTGCACCCTCTTCGCATCTCAATGTCGATCCCCCTCTTGTCTACCATATTCCCGTCAATTGAAAATTGGATTGTAATGATTATACCACATGGGCTTGAGAAATCAATTGATAGATCATTAAAGTAGGGCGCCAGGCCCATCTCATCACGCATCTTAAAGTTGTTTTCTCAGTTGACTGTGATAGTTAGTGTTGAAAGTCCTATATTGCTTGTCTTATGTCTTGTGGTATGGTTTAAATATCTGTTAGGCTACTCTACATATTGCCAATTAATTTTATATTGGAATCTTAACATAGTATCAAAGTCAAATCCTAACTTCTTTCCTGATATTGTCTTGAGCCAAAGAGTTGTTATTTTAATGTGGGTCAAAAGTACTCTTTGTCTGGTTCTACAAGCTTTGTTGAAGGGGATGTGTTAAGTTCCACATCGTCTAAAAGGAGTGAATTGAAAACACATGTTAGTTGTAGAAAAGGTGTTTGAATAAAGCTTTCTTTAATAGTAATTAATTTAAAATGTTCTTTTGAAAATAAACAAGCAATGAATAAAATATGAAAATAGATATGTTACACAAAAAGATGAAAACACTATACATATAATGGTTCACCCCCAACTAAGGATTGTGCCCAATCTCCTTTAAGAACACTTAAAGGGTTTTCCTATAATCAATAAGATTACATCGAGTACACTAGACTACTCCTGGCTATCAATGAGTACACCAAGTTACATCTGGCTATCAACGAGTACATTAAGTCATTCATGAGTACACCAAGTCACACCTAGTTGTTAACCTTAATCTCCTCTCGAGGCTAAGAACATGAATTTTATTCGTTGTCACTCTACATGGATGATTTCAAGTATTACAGTCATAGAAATAATTCTTACAAACAAGATGGACAATGAAGGGTTTACTTCATTGGGTGATGGATATAATAATGACTTCACTCTATTTATTGAAATAACTCTCACTAAAACGATAAAGAATGAATACTCTTAATCGAGGGTTTACTTCATTGGGTAAAGGATATAACAATTATTTTTCTGTCTTATACCTTAAAAAAAACAAAAAACACTAAGAAGATAGAACAAGATGCTAATATGATTGTATTGTTGTTGTGTTCTGTTGTGATTGCTTCAGTCAGTGAACTCCTCTTATAGGCTTCAACATGTGATTGTTGAACCCTTAGCCTTTATTATTTTTTAGAAATATTTCTTAAAATATTCTTGATATTCCTTTGAAATTCTTCTTTGCATAAAATCTTCTTTTGGTATGTCTAGATATTCTTCAGTTGTCTAGTTCAAAGTCGTTGCAACATATTGCATGTTTCCCTTTTTATGTAAACATGACCGTTGGAGAAAAATATTTCTTTCTACGTATCTTGCACAAATATGATATATTTGGATATTCTTCATCTTCATTTGGAAAGACTATTTGTTGTGCTGTTTTCTGATGGTATGTCTGGATATTCTTCAGTTGTATAGTTCAAAGTCCTTGCAACATATTGCATGTTTCCCTTTTTATGTAAACATGACCGTTGGAGAAAAATATTTCTTTCTACGTATCTTGGAAAATCTTATATATTTGGATATTCTTCATCTTCATTTGGAAAGACTATTTTTTGTGTTGTTACTTGATTGCTATTGTAGTATATAGTATATTTCCGTTGCAGAATAGTATATTTGTTCATCCCAACTTTATATTTAAATCAACTGAAGTACTAGCTAGCATGAAGATTGTCTTACCTACTTCTTTAAGCAAGTGAGTAATATACTTTTGTTGAAATAAGTGGACTCCTTTCTTATAGTGAGACATTTCAATCCTCAAAAAACATTAAAGTCTCCCAAATGTTTTAATCTCAAATTTTGTGGCAAGGATTGACTTCAAATTTGTTGTTCCATTTTATCATTCCTAGTACTATAATATTATCTAGATACACCAATAATATTGTTACTCCCCTGAAACTGAACATTTTATGAATAAAGTGTGATTCCCTTAACTTTATTTGTGGCCCAAACCTGTCATAACTTCAGTGAATCTTCCAAACCATGCTTTTAGGGATTGTTTTAGCCCATATAGAGTCTTTCTTAGCTTGCAAACAATTTCAGTAGCAACTTGTCTTTCATAACCAAGGGGTAACTTCATATATATTTCCACAACCCAGTGCAGCATGATAGAACAAAGCATATTGATGTAGACAGACACTTCTTCAAAGAAATGCTTGATAGTGGCTTGATATGCACTCCATATGTGTCCTCTCAAGACCAAATTGCAGACATTCTTACTAAGGGACTGTGCTGCCACAATTTTGAGAAGATTGTATCAAAGTTGGGAATGAAAAACACCTATTCATCAACTTGAGGGGGAGTGTGGGAAATCAAATAGTATTTTAGGAAAGAATAAATTAGAAAATTTGTAATCTGTACAGATTTATACAATTAGGAACAATCCCATAAATCAAGGGATCCTAGAATAAAATAGAATTATTATATTTCCTAAAATAGCTTAGGTCTCCTGTATATATCTTGTATGATCTCTTTGTATTAAAATAATAAAATAAGATTTCATTTAATCTAATTTTCCAGACCATGCAAGATCGGAACAATATAGGATCGTTGGAATCGACATCCAATATCGAAAAAAAATGCAGAATCATGATCTAGGTTGTGTTTCAGGATGTGTCGCGGGTTGTGTTTAGAATAGTGCAAAAAAAAAAGAGTTGTTTGTACTCTCTCCTCATGTAATATGCAACATTTCTTTGTATTCACAACTGTTGAACAATCTTTTCATTCAACGTGTTAGGCTCTGCTCTCTTTTTTAGTCATTAACTCTGCATGCCGTGCTTGCTCTTTTCTCCCTATTATCATCTCCGTGTTTAGGCTTTAACCAATATTTATACTTATGACTCAAGACTTGGTTCATGACATGGTTTCTTTTTTCTAATTTATGATGAAATTATGTGTATTTTGAAATGTGAGTTGCCATTTATTTTGTTATTATATTAATATATATTTTATATTATATAAAAGTAGGATTTACGATTGATATTACGATCTATTAAATGAAGATAACTTTAACCATAAAAACATAAAACAAAACCATAACATCGAAAAGAGAGGAGAGGCAAGGGAAAACAAAGCTATTTTCGTATTTGTTGCAACACCATAATGTATTTCACGTACTAAACCATATTTAAGGGCAGATACATGAGAATTGACAGTCTATAATTATATCCGTCAACAGAATATCTTGTACCCACTACATTTAGAGTACAAATTTGTCCAAAATCAGGATAAATCCATGACTGACTAATACTACTAATACAAAAAAAATGACTCAAATAAGTAAACATAATAACAATAGTAAAAATACAAGTTTTACCATTCATTCTATTGAGACGTGGTTTTTCTATCTTTTTGTATTCTCTGTGTATGTTCCTTAGACTCGGGTTAAAGGGTTTGAGCTAAGGCCCATATCCTCTTTGTTATATCTCTTTTATCTATAAATATAATGTAACAATGCCTTTAGCTTTAGACATTGTATTGAAACCCTAAATAAGTTTCTCAAGTTGGTATTAGAGCGGGTACGATCCCGCACTGCTTTCCAGTCATCCTTCTCATCTTCGACCACCGTGGGCCGTTGTTCGCCACTGTTCGCCGCCGGCCACCATCTCAGTTTGGTTCGGTGAAGATAGGGTTTGGTGCGCCTCAAAGAGCGCGACCCATCCCCACTAGTCGCTCCTCCAAGCGGACCTCCAAGGTGCGTGTGTCCCACGCGCCACCCTCCAGTGGCCAAAATCAAGGCCAATTACCACAGGTCTACTCTCTGGCGCCCTCCGAGTCCAGTGGTGTACTTATTTTTTTGTTTTGAGAACTTTGAAAACTAGGTCATGTGGGTATCCTATTGGTTTGGTTTATCTTTGATCTCTGTTTCATATAAATGGCTTCATTTAGTGTTTTTTCTTTTTCTGCTACTCCCACCATAACCAGTGCCAAACTCAATTGAAAAAATTATCTATCCTGGTCTGCATTAGTTGAACTATGGTTTCGAGGTCAGGGATATCATGACCATCTAGAGAAAGATGTGGACTCTGTATTTGCCTTTGAGAGATCTTAGTGGGAGAAAATAGACTTTCAGCTTTGTGCAATCTTATCGCAGTCTATGGAACTTGAGGTTCTTGAGCTTTTCAGGTCATTCAAAACCTGTTCTTCCTTTTGGAAAAAGGCTCAAGACATTTTTGCTAATAATATTCAACGTCTCTTTGATGCAACTCAAAGAGTGACGTCTCTCAAACAGACAAATCATGACATGATGTCTCACATTACAAAAGCTAGGGCTGCTGTGGAGGAATTGAAAAGGTTTCTTGTGCCAAATACAGTAGAGACGTTAAACTCCAAAATGGATAAGTTGTATATGATCCTAATTTTGAGGAGTCTGCACTCTGATTTTGATCATGACATGAGCAAATCTTAGCTGGTGATCAGGTTCTGTCTATGGATAATCTTGTCACAAGGCTGATTCGAGTTCCCAATCTTATGAGAGATGAGAATCAAGGTGGAGACAGTTGAAACTTCAGCTATGGTTGCTCCTCATGGTCGAGGAGGAGGACGTAACATTCGAGGAGGACGTGAGAGTACAAAAGGTCGTCCTCAATGTTCCTATTGCAAGAAGATGGGGCACACACAAGAAAACTGTTATTCCTTACACGGTTTTCCTAACAGGAATACCACTGACCAGGTTTCTAAATCTGAAAAACCGGATATGAAAATATCTGATGAGGAGTATCAAGAATTTTTGAAGTTCAAATCAGAAAAATTCAATAACCAAGGTCAATCTTCTTCCATGCCTAGTGTTTCAACAACATGCATTTCTCAATCTGTGGAAGGTCAAAACCTATGGATTCTTGATTCCGGTGCCTCTGATCATATATATGGTAACAGTTCCTTATTTTCCTCCATATCCTATCGTAAAATTCCTCATCTAATTACTGTGGCTAATGGATCTAAAGTAAAGTCATAGGGAATTGGTCATGTTCCTTTAACCCCTTCATTGAATTTAAATTCTATTCTTTTCATTCCTTTAACCCCCACAACTAATTAAACACACTGCTGACCAATATGATCCTATCACAGTCAGAGAGCAGCTCTTGATCAAGGACCTTACACTCAACAAATTAAAGTTTAATTAAATCAAGGCTCAAGCTCATATGAAGAAATATGCAGATCAGAGGAGGAGACAACTAGAATTCAATATTGGTGACTCAATTTTGGTGAAATTACAATCCTACCAACAACATTCTGTTGCCTTGAGAAAGAATCAGAACCTAAGTTTGAGATTCTTTGGACCATTTCTCATTATTGAGAAGGTTGGAGCAGACGCATATAAACTGTTGCTTCCCCCTACAATAAAGATACATTTGATTTTTCACATTTCCCAGTTAAAACTTTGCAAAGGAGACCATTCCAAACCTTATTGATATGAATCTCAGTAGCACAAGGGATGATTTAGGATCTTTAGGGTTAGAACCTTGTAGGAAATTTAAGAATTTAGTGATAAGGTGCAAGGAAAGAATCACTCTTCCCAAAGGAGACAATTCACAAAAGATGTGAAAATTCTTTGATACAGCCAAGTGTTCTGGAATCACTCAAGAATTTAGAAGAATCACTCTCACCAAGATAAAAGAGCTAAACTTTAATATTTTTAAATAAAATTCAACTTGTTATATTTGATAAAAATATGGTTCAGCCTATATAGAAGCTTTGCTATCAGAATTACAAAGATTCAATCAAGGAAAATAAATGCTAATAATGATTCATTAACCTAGGAATTGAAAACTACTTAATGGAGACAAATAAAGGCTAATAATGATCAATTAACCTAGGAATTGATACTACTTAATGACTTGTAACTGAAATTGTGGCAACCAAAAGTCAATCAGCTATGCACCCTCTTGGTCTCCCAAAGACTGATGACTAAGTTTCCAATTGGCCCCTTATTACAACTAGCAATAAAACCAAACTAAAGTCCATTAATTGATTAATCCAAAACACAATTTGATCAACCAACAATACTTATTGAAGAGATTCCTTTGCTTCCCTTGCCCTAGCCCTTGTCATAGGTCATATCCACATCATTCTCTCCCTCTTGAAAATGATTTATCCTCAAATCGGATTCGTCATCTACATATAAAAGAGATAAGTCTGACAAATTGAATGTAGAACTAACATTATACTCACTTTTTGTGGCTAAATAACTCTCTCACTTCAAGTGTTTCACTCTTCTTTTGATCACTCATTTTCTTCTCAAGTGTTTCACTAACACTTTCTTTTTCTCTCTTCTTTTAATGAAGTTTTTCTCTCATTTTCTTTTTATCCTCACACACTTCTTGTGAACTCAAAGGTTTGAGCACAATCTTCTTGTCTTGGTGCATGAAAGAGATCTTGTTGGTGAACCCGTTATGATAAACTCTTTTATCAAGTTGTCACGGTCTCCCTAAAAGTAAGTGACTGGCCTCCATAGGAATAACATCACAAAGTACTTTATCATTGTATTTTTCAATGAAAATGTTCATTTCAACTTGCTTCTTCACTTGCACATCTCCATCCTTACTAAGCCATTGAAGTTTATAAGGCCTAGGATGTGGTTTAGTATGTAAATTTAGCTTTGACACTAATCTAGCATTAGCCACATTGGTGCAACTACCTTCATCTATGATCATCATGTACACCTTGTCATTGATTAAACATCTAGTGTGGAAAATGTTTTTTCTTTGGCTTTCTTCCCTAGGCTTCAATTGCTCATTAAGTAATCGCCTAATCATCAATAAATCTCCCTTTGGAATCTCCTCCTCTTCAACCTCAGATTCATTTATATATTCTCCCTCTCTAAGAACTATAGACCTTTTGTTAGGGCACTCATAAGCATAGTGTCCTAGGCTTTGACATTTGAAACACTTCACATCTTTACTTCTTTTAGAGGGTTGTTCTTCAGACTTTGAAGGAGTTTGTGTAGAAATAAGTGTGGAACTACTAGAAGTAACAACCCCATCTTTCTTGCCTTTGTCCTTCCAACTTGAAGATCCAAAGTTAGTAGAACTCTTCTCAGCCACTTCTTTTCTTTTGAGTTGTTGCTCCACTCGAATTGCTTTATGAAGTAAATCCTCCATATCAACAAACTCCTGCAACTCAACAATATCACATATATTAATATTCAAACCATCAATAAATCGACCCATAGTTACCTCTTCATCTTCTTCAATCTTTGCTTGAATCATGAGCATGTCCATTTCCTTGAAATACTCCTCAATCCCCTTGTTGCCTTGAGTGAGTTTTTGGAGTTTAAATTTCAAGTCCTTTGAATAACTAGCCGGCACATACCGCTTCCTCATGATCCTTTTCATCTCAACCCATATATCAACCATTGGCTCTTCATTTCTACCTCTCTTCTTTTGTAGCTTGTTCCGTGATTGCAAGTCTCACCTTTTGGGTCTCCTCATAATTGTTGCATGAGAAAACATGCTCTATTTTCATCTCTCATTCCAAATATGCCTTCGGATCACTTTTTCCTTTGAACAGAGGAATGCTAAGCTTGACTCCTTCAAGCCTACTTGGTCTTGCTACTCCATCATTCCTTCTCCTATTTCTCCTTTCTTCATCTTCGAGATCTCTATTCTCCAACAGGTTCAATCTTTCATGGTGTTCATTGTTATGTCGTATCATTAATCCTTCCAAATGTTATACCAATGCCCTAATTTGAAATGGACTACTTCCTGCTTCTTGATTGTTATTTTCCTCCTCTGCCATCAATTTGATGTTCAAACCCTTAAACCGAGGCTCTGATACCAACTGATATGAATCTCAATAGCACAATGGATGATTTAGGATCTTTAGGGTTAGAACCCTGTAGGAAATTTAGGAATTTAGTGATAAGGTGGAAGAAAAGAATCACTCTTCCCAAAGAGGCAACTCACAAAGGATGTGAAAGTCCTTTGATACAGGCAAGTGTTCTTGAATCACTCAAGAATTTAGGAGAATCACTCTCACCAAGATAAAAGAACTAAACTCTAATATTTTTAAATAAAATTCAACTTGTTTTATTTTATAAAAATATGGTTCGACCTATATAAAAGCTTTGTCATCGAATTACAAAGATTCAATAAAGGAAAAAAAATGCTAATAATGATTCATTAACCTAGGAATTGAAAACTAATTAATGGAAACAAATAAAGATTAATAATTATCTATTAACCTAGGAATTGATATTACTTAATGACTGATAACTGACATTGTGACAACCAAAAGTCAATCAGTTATACACCCTCTTGGTCTCCCAAAGACTGATGACTAAGTTTCCAATTGGGTCCTTATTACAACTTGCAATAAAACCAAACTAAAGTCCATTAATTGATTAATCCAAAACACAATTTGGTCAATCAACAATACTTGTTGAAGAGATTCCTTTGCTTCCCTTGCTCTTGCCCTTGTCATAGATTATATCCACATCACTTATGTTCCTTGCCATTCACTGACAGTGAGAGCCAACCGGTGATCTAACCAGAGAAAATTTTGCAGCAAAGGATGATTGTTCGAGGACAGGAGAAATCCAACAACACTTGATTGTTTGGGAAGGTTCAAGCCACTTGGGAAGATGATGCAACTTTACAATAAGCATTTCCATATCTTAACCTTGAGGACAAGGTTAATATTAAAGGAGGGGGTATTGTGTCAATTGCTGACGACAGAAATCGAAGGGACATTAAGTTGTCAAAAAAGGAAACATAGGAGGTAATCAAAGGGAAATTCCACGGCCGAATAACTTGTGAGGTGATATGAATCACAAGGGGTAATTTAGGATCTTTAGGGTTAGAACCTTGTAAGAAATTTAGGAATTTGAAAGAAGGTGGAAGGAAAGAATCACTCTTCCCAAGGGAGGCAACACACAAAGGATGTGAAAGTCCTTTGATACAGCCAAGGGTTCTTGAATCACTCAAGAATTTAGGAGAATCACTCTCACTAAGATAAAAGAGATAAACTCTAATATTTCCAAAAATAAAACTCAACTTGTTATTTCTGATAAAAATGGTTCAGCTTATAAAGAAGCTTTGCCATCAGAGTTACAAATATTTATTAAAGGAAAATAAATGCTAATAATGATTTATTAACCTAAGAATTGAAAACTACTTAATGATTGATTATAACTGAAATTGTGGCATCCAAAAGTCAATCAGCTATGCACCCTCTTGGTCTCCCAAAGACTGATAACTAAATTTCCAATTGGGCCCTTATTACAACTTGCAATAAAACTAAACTCAAGCCCATTAATTGATTAATCCAAAACACAATTTGGCCAACCAACAATATTTGTTGAAAAGCTTTCTTTGTTTCCCTTGCTCTAGCCCTTATCATAGGTCATGTTCACATCATTCTCTCCCTCTTGAAAAGGATTTGTCCTCAAATCGGATTCATCATCTACATAAAAAAGAGATAAGTCTGATAAATTGAATGTAGAACTAACATTATACTCACTTTTTATGGCTAAATAGCTCTGTTTCACTTCACGTGTTTCACTCTTCTTCTTTTTTTCTTTCTTTTCTTGAAGAAATTTTTCTCTCATTTTCTTTTTATTTTCCTTCAAACCTTTAAACCGGGGCTCTGAATACCAACTGATATGAATCACAAGGAGGTAATTTAGGATCTTTAGGGTTAAAACCTTGTAAGAAATTTAGGAATTAGAAAGAAGTTGGAAGGAAAGAATCACTCTTCCCAAGGGAGGCAACACACAAAGGATGTGACAGTCCTTTGATACAGCCAAGGGTTCTTAAATCACTCAAGAATTTAGGAGAATCACTCTCACTAAGATAAAAGAGATAAACTCTAATCAAAGGGAAATTCCACGGCCGAATAACTTGTGAGGGGAAGGAAAATAATCAAAGTGAGAAGGATAACAGAGAATCAGAATTTCGGGGAAGGAAACTTACCACATGCATAACCACTATGTCACATAATCGCTTAATTTAACGTTGTTTTTCCTCTCCCTCACTTTTCCTTTATGCTCCTATTGAATGATCTTTCTCCACGTGTCCCTGGGGCTTAACTAACTCTGCCTTTTGTTCCCGCTCCTCACCCCATTTGTTACACGTTTCAGCGGCCTATCAACAAAATTATATGTTGAGTTAATGTTTTTGTATCAAGTAGAAATTTAGAACGAATGGAACCATTCTAATGATGTTACAATAAAATTATTCTAAATTATTTATTTCAAGCAAAGATTGTAGTATATGCAGAAAAATTTGTGTGAGAACTTCTCCAATCTCATGTTGATACTTATTGTTGTACTAATAGTTCATGGTACATATGTCAGGGCGTATCTTGTACCATATGTAAGTATTCGAGTGCGATGTGTCTGTGAGAATGGTGCCCATTTTACTTGCCTCCATCTGTTTAAAGTTTCATGATGTTTAGAAAGTGTAATTTATATCTCCACACCCTTCACTCTTTATTTTTGTGTATTCAGGTTTATATTTAAACTGTATATCAGGATTTGGTTTAAGAATCATATATGTTTAGTTCTTAATTATTTTAACCTGAAAGATTACAATGCATAAGAATTGTAAGTTTTCTGATGTTGAAGACTTGACGATACTCATTATTCCTATCATGCCAGACTCATCTAGATGCAAGGACTTTCCGTAGTAGAGTCTTTGAGAACTATGATCAATTCTGCATTATCTTTGGCAATGAGCCTTTGCATTGGGATGAATCTGAGCCTTGTGATGCAGTTAACTATGATATCAATGTTAGAGATCCAGGAAGGCAAATGAGGTGGACAAGTGACATGGACAGCTGTTTAAGTGCAATCCTTGTGCAGCAAATAAAACAAGGCAATAGAAGTGAATTTGACTACAAATTGAGACCTGCTGCCTTAGAAGCATCTGTGTTGGCTATTAATGAAAAGTTTCAGCTTTATTTGACCAAAGAACACGTGAAAAATCGTCTTAAAACCTGGAAGAAACAGTATGATATTCTGAAGGAACTTATGAACCAAAGTGGCTTTGAATGGGATGAGAAGCGAAAAATGATCATCGCAAATGATTCTGTTTGGAATGAATATATTAAGGTACTTATAAACTACTTTTAATTTCTCTGACATTTGTTATTGCATAATATCATTCTGAAACTTCTAACATGTGTACCTTTCTGGAGCAGAAAAACTCTGATGCTCGGCTCCTTAAAGGACGAGTTATCAGAAACTATAATGAATTGTGCATAATTATAGGTCATTGTGATCCACATAGTCCCATGAATGGTTCTTGTGCTATGACTACTGACAATGGTGTTATGGAGGTTCAAGAGACAAACTGCCGTAGAACCAACTATGCAAAAGAAAAAGGAAAGAATGTGACATGGACAGATGAGATGGATAATTTCTTGACGGAGTTGCTAATCAATCAAGTAATGTTGGGAAACAAACTTGAGAAAAATTTCAAGACCTCTGCATACATAGCTGTTCTAACTGTTCTAAATGAGAGATTTAGCCTGAATATAACAAAAGAAAACATTATAAGCCGATTGAACACATGGAGGAAACAGTATGGCCTTTTGAAGGAAATGCTCTGTCAAGGGAGTTTTGAGTGGGATGAGGAATGTAAGATGGTAGTTGCAACCGACTTAGAATGGAATGAATACATTAAGGTATATTTAATTTTACTTGAAATTAATGTCAAAGTTATTTTTTATTATATTCATTTGCTATTGCAGTACTTAGGTAGCTCCTAATTGGTTATCAAGTTTAGGCCATAACTCCAGTGATATGGTGATAAACTGCAACCATTTGTTACCCCACCTAGTCACTTCAAGCTGCTTAAATTTAACCAGAGACCCATCATAAAATAATAACTAACAAAATTCACCAGCATCCGGTAGGTGTTATTTAGTGTTTATTGTATGATTAGTTGGTTGGTTTCATTTGCTATCAACTACAACCACAGCTTGTTGCACTTTTATCCCGTTGCAGTGCTGAACAACAATGTTTTTCTTATTCATCCTTGGCCTGTGTTTATTCAGAAACATCCGGATGCTAGGCATCTGAGAGACCGGAGATTAGAGAACTTCCATGAATTAGGTATGATTGTTGGCAATGAGCAAGGAAGTGGAAATTGGTCCGAAAACTTTGAGGGGTTTGACGTTAATCTTACACCTAACTATGAAGAACATGCAGAAACTCCAGCACTGGTGATGGCTAATGCAGGGATTAGCCACGGTGATAATGCAAGTGATGAAGTGCAGGGCTCATCTGAGCAAACAAGGGCGAGGCCTTCATCATCACAATCACATTCAGATCAACCATCCAAAAGAAGGCGCACTGGTGATGTTATGCTACAAATGATGAGTGTTATGGCCGCAGATATCAGTCGGATAGCTGATGCATTGACTGAAACTAACAAGACAGTGTGCTTGGAGGAAGTTGTGGAAAAGGTACAAAATATGCCTGACTTTGATGATGATCTCATCATTGAAGCTTGTGAGTATTTATGTTTTGATGAGAAGAGAGCATTGATGTTTTTGAAATTAGATGAGAGATTAAGGAAAAAGTGGTTGTTGAAACGATTGCGAGGTCAATAAGGTAGTTAAACAGATTTTTTTTTTTTTTTGTGTGTATGTAGGTAGTTAAAAAAATAGATGGTCCATGATGTTTTTATGAGTTTGTTCTTGGCATATACTTACTCTAGGTATCCCTAGTTTAGGTTGTCACTTTATGTGATAGGAAACTAGCATTAAGGGGAAGTGGGAAAAAGTTATGGAATGACAAGGTGCTCCAACTTTCCTTCATCTGATTTTTGTTTATTACCTTGTACTTTCTTGGGCAACAACTTCTCATCATCATTATTACGATGGGGTCTGATTTACTTTATAGAGTAAATGTCCCTTAATACAGCTAGATTTTTTGTGGGGTTTCCCTCATGTTTTCTTTCAAGAGGATATCCAGTTTGAGAAGCAAGGAATGTCTGTGCCTCTTTAGCTCATTACATGCAGGGTTTAGTTCCCTTTTCTGCCAGATTTTATGTAGACAAAATTAATGTGAATAGAAAGAGTGAATCAATATATTGTTAGAAGTATGTTTGAAAAGATTAATTTTAAAGATTTCAGTTATTTTAGGGACAAAACAATTATTTGCAATTTCAGTTGTGTATTTGATACAACAATTAACATTTGTAAGATGATGTTTTTTTTTTTTATGAAAATGTAACTGATTTTATAAATATGAATAATTTATAATACCTTTTTTTAAATTATAGCATAAATTTAAATTTGATTTGTGTTTAGTGTAATTTTTTCTTTTATATTATTATTTAATATTTAATTTCGTACTACAATTTGACTGAGGAAGTTTCAGATCTCAACTGATTATTATTTTAGTCAAGCTCTTTCAATGAGAACATAATTTTTTTAGAATATAGCATAGATATTCTCTACTTATGTGACTCTAGTAGAAAACATTCGCAACATGATAAAAACCCTAGTATTTATGTATTTATTTGAAGCATATTTATATAACTTTTTGTTATTGGTAGAAAAATTATTGAATTATATGTGGCAATTCTTCAAAACGTTAAATAAATATTTATATTGTACTATTTGATCCGTGTGTAAAAATTTTGAGCGAAATTATCTTGATGTCAATTTTTACAATAAATCTTGAAAAAAAAATTACAATTTCAAATGTAACTAAGTCCAATTTTTTTAAAGCATCAAATTAATATTATTTTTCTCAGCCTATCGATTCAATTGATAGTAATGTTTAGTTAAAAATGACACCATCAATATTTCCAAAATGAAAAGAATAACCGGAGAAGTAATTCACTTAAAAAAAATATCAAACCAAAATTATATATAAATAAATAAACTAAAAAAAAATATCAAACCAAAATTATATATAAATAAATAAACTAACTTGATAATTTAATATGAGAATGATATTTATATATTTCATCATTGTTTAACACTTTATCTCTCTCGATCAAATTTGGTCGGGTATAACATTCCCGAGTATCTCTATTTAACTTAATAAAAATCTCTCTTTTCTTTCCAACTCATGACCTATATATTAGATATTCTATTATAGATTAGTTTTGGATTAATCCCTACCTCGATGACAATGTTTTCTATATTTTAAATAAGTGGTAGTTGTTACCTTGCGTTGGAGAAGTGGGTAATGCGATAGAGATAAGTTAGGAGTAATGAGTTCATGTTTTTCACTTTCTGGTTACTTTGCATCTTTCAAAGGTCGGTCCTATTTCATTGTTAATGACAACCTCTCACAAGATTAAATGTAGTAGTCTGACTCGCAAATGCTTGGAGGCTCCAAAGAAACTTGTGATGTAATCGACGTCTCTAATGTCATTGGTTGTGTATTCGGAGTGTTATCGGTATGCTGCAGAAAACATTTTGATGCTCAAGTTAGTTAAAGAATATTGATGTGGAAAATATTTGTAATAAAAATGAAATGTCTTTAATATTTGAAATCCTCATTTGTTTATACTACTTTAGGTAGTCTTCCCTTATGTGTCCTAACTCCTTGGCCTTATTTAGGCTTATCTATCATTGGTCGTAACTCTAGAGTGTAGAGTGTAGACCTAGTTGCATAACTATAGTATGTTAGAAAAACATGAATGACTAAACATACTCAAAAGGGAGTGAATTGAGTTTGTAAAATATTTTTGAAATCTAATGAATTATTTAAATCTTTTTTTATAATCAAATTGAAAAAGAATTAGAAATGTGTTAAAGTTTAAAAAATACTAAGATAAAGAAAAGAAAGAAGAGGACACAAGATTTTTATACTAGTTCAATTCCTTTGAATCTAGTTATTCAAGTAATCTTAACTTGAATTTCTACTAAAAACTTTTTAGTAATCAGATTACAACATAACCTACAGATCTTAACAACAACACTCTTTAATCAAGATCTAAGAAAAATCACAACACTTGAAAAACGCTAACCACACAATTTTCAAGTTGTCTAGATGTTGTTCACCCCAATTTGATTTTCACAAAATATTTTACATAATCAAAATGTTGCCTTGATGCCCACTAAGACTTTCTTTTTCAATGCTTTGATTATTTCTCAATATGTATTTAATTGATGAAATTTTTCATCCTTTTATAGAGTTGAAATTTGTTACAATTATTCAGATAATCGATTAGTAAATCATCTAATCGATTATTTGTGTATAGTGATAGACAACATTTGAATGGATTAATGATGCGACATAACAATGAGCTCCATGAAAGATTGAATCGGTTGGAGAATAGTGGTCCTAAAGATGAACAACAAAGGAGAAATAGGAGAAGAAATTATAGAGTAGCAAGACCAAGTAGGCTTTAAGGAGTCAAGCTTAACATTTCTTCGTTTCAAGAAAAAAGTGATCCAAAGGCATACTTGGAGTGAGAGATGAAAATATAACATGTTTTCTCATGCAATAATTATGAGGAAACCCAAAAGGTGAGACTTGCAACCACAAATTTTTTTGACTATGCCCTTTGTTTGGTGGAACAAGCTACAAAAGGAGAGAGCTAGAAATGAGGAGCTAGTGATTGATACATGGATTGAGACAAAAAGGATCATGAGGAAGCGGTATGTGCCGCCTACTCAAGGGACTTGAAATTCAAAGTTCAAAAACTTACTCAAGGCAACAAGGGAGTTGAAAAGTATTTTAAGGAAATTGACGTGCATATGATTCAAGCAAAGATTGAAGAAAATGAAGAGATAACTATGACCCGATTTATTGGTGGTTTGAATAATTATATATGTGATATTGTTGCGTTGTAGGAGTTTGTTGAGATGGAGGATTTGCTTCATAAAGAAATTCGAGTGGAGCAACAACTCAAAAGAAAAGGAGTGGTCAAGAAGAGTTCTACCAACTTTTGTTGAACATACAAGGATATGATGCTTGAAGATTTTGATGATGATTCAAGAACAAAGGACTTAAAGACTTATAATCATTTGTATTTACTTGTAATAACTCTGTTTTGTCTTATTGAGTCTGTAAAATTAGATTCCAAGATAGCCAGTACATAGTCTATCCTCTGAAAGTTCATTTTTATCAAAACCACTTTGTGATAATCGATTATCACTCAGGATAAACGATTATCCTGCATTGAATTATGTTTTGTGAAAACCTTGCTGGAATAATTGATTACCTGGGTTGATAATCGATTATCCCAACTGAAATAATCGATTATCAAGCCAAATAATCGATTAGCTTGGTCCTATTTTACTCCTCTGCGAAAATGACTCTGTAATAATCGATTATCACTTAAGATAATCGATTATCTACGTCTGTTATGAGTTTGGAATTTCAAATTTGGACCAATTTACGAAAACTCTTTTTCCAATACTTCAAGTTTCGAAAATCATTATTTCCCAGACCCTATTCTCTCTACTTAAGGTTCTTTAAGACTCTCTGCAAAATAACAATCCTTTTTCATACAAAAGTTAAGAGTTGTGATTGCTAGAGGACTTTGTGTAGGGAAGAAAAATGGGCTTTTGAAAACCTAGTGTGAGCTAGAAGCGATAAGAATCACTGAGTGGGTTTCTTGGTGGATTGTGTGTTGTGCCGTCTCTAGGAAAAACTGTTGTTCATCCTTTGTGGATTCAAAGGAGGTGTTCATCTCTTGTGTGACTCAAGAGAGGTGTTTTCTATTCCTTATCTTTTTCAATTTGTAATCTATTGTAACCTGTAATTATAGTGACAGCGTTAATCCTCTTCTAGAGTGATTAGCAACTGGACGTATGGTCTTTTGATCCGAACCAGTATAAAACACTTGTGTAATCTTCTCATCCTTTCTCTATTTACTTTACAAGTATTTTAATCGGTGAAATTTTGGGAAAATTTTCAAAACCCTAATTTTAATCGGTGAATGTAAATGGAGTTTACGTTCATAAAGATGATGTTCCTCACATGACTGACATTGCTCAAGATTCTGATGATGAGGACATACCTGCTGCTGATGTTCCTGCTGCTGCAACATCATCAGCTGCTCACTTTACATCCCGTCCTCCCATTGAAGACATGTTGTTCAATATGAATAAGAGAATGCAAGAATTCTTTTCTATATCTCAAGAACGACATCAATAAATTATAAGATGAATTTCGGATGTGGACGAATGTGTATGTAATCTAGAAGATAAATTTGATGCACAATTCAAGAGTGATGAGAGTGAAGAGTTTTAATTCTTTTATCTTGTTTGTACTATATTGCATTATTGAATAAAATTTTATGTTTGCATTGATTGAGGGGGAGCTTTTATTTCTTTTGATAATAATCAAAATAGGGGGAGAAAATATTTTAAAGTCTGATATGTTTAACAATATTAATGTTTCCTGGTATGTTTAATAGTTTTGTTAGTTGTGACAGTAAAAACAGGTTATTAACAAAGGGCTTTAAAGCAAATTTTGATCATCATAAAAAAGGGGGAGATTGTTGAACATACAAGGATATGCTGCTTGAAGATTTTGATGATGATTCAAGAATAAAGGACTTAAAGACTTGAAGACTTATAATCATTTGTATTTACTTGTAATAAATCTGTTTTGTCTTTTTGAGTCTGTAAAATTAGCGTCCAAGATAGCCAGCACATAGTCCATCCTCTGAAAGTTAATTTTTATCAAAAATCACTCTGTGATAATCGATTATCACTCAGGATAATCGATTATCCTGCATTAAAATATTTTTTGTGAAAACCTTGTTGAAATAATCGATTATCTGGGTTGATAATCGATTATCCCAACTGAAATAATCGATTATCCTGGTCCTGTTTTACTCCTCTACGAAAATGGCTCTGTAATAATCGATTATCACTTAAGATAATTGATTATCTACGTCTGTTATGAGTTTTGAATTTCAAATTTGGACCAATATACGAAAACTCTTTTTCCAATACTTCAAGTTTCAAAAATCATTATTTCCCAGACCCTATTCTCTCTACTTAAGGTTCTCTAAGGCTCTCTGTAAAATAACAATCCTTTTTTATACAAAAGTTAAGAGTTGTGATTGCTAGAGAACTTTCTGTAGGGAAGAAAAAGGGGCTTTTGAAAACCTAGTGTGGGCTAGAAGCGATAAGAATCAATGAGTGGGTTTCTTGGTGGATTTTGTGTTGTGTCGTCTCTAGGAAAAACTGTTGTTCATCCTTTGTGGATTCAAAGGAGGTGTTCATCTCTTGTGTGACTCAAGAAAGGTGTTTTCTAATCCTTATCTTTTTTAATTTGTAATCTGTTGTAACATGTAACGTTAATTCTCTTTTAGAGTGATTAGCAATTGGATGTAGGGTCTTTTGATCCGAACCAGTATAAAATACTTGTGTAATCTTCTCATCCTTTCTCTATTTACATTACAAGTATTTTAATCGGTGAAATTTTGGGAAAATTTTCAAAACCCTAATTTTTTATAAGAAAGTAATTCACCCCCCCTCTTGGTTTTTGTCCCTAAACGCGAACATTCCGCTGTGCGATTCTAATAACTTTGAACATTCAAGTTGGAAGGATAGAGACAAGAAAGATGAGGATGTTACTTCTAGTAGTTCCACACCTATTCCTTCAAAGACTCCTTCAAAATCCCAAGAAAAATGCTCTAAAAGAAATAGAGATGTGAAGTGTTTCAAGTGTCAAGGCCTAGGATACTATGCTTATGAGTGCCCTAACAAAAGGTCCATGGTTCTTAGAAAGGAAGAATATATAAGTGAATCTGAGGTTGAAGAGGGAGAGGAGAGTGAGGACATTGAGGAGGAGGAGATGCTGAAGGGAGATTTATTGATGATTAGACGATTACTTGATAACCAATTGAAGCCTATGGAAGAAAGTCAAAGAGAAAACATCTTTCACACTTGATGTTTAATAAATGGCAAGGTGTGCATGATAATCATAGATACGGGTAGTTGCACCAATGTGGCTAGTGATAGATTAATGTCAAAGTTAAATTTAGCTACCAAACCACACCCTAGGCCATATAAACTTCAATGGCTTAGTAAGAATGAAGAGGTGCAAGTGAGGCAGCAAGTTGAAGTGGACATTTCTATTGTAAAATACAACGATAAGGTGCTTTATGATGTTGTTCCTATGAGGTCAATCACTTAATTTTGTGGAGACCGTGACAATTTGATAAAAGAGCCAATCATAACGGGTTCACGAACAAAGTCTCTTTCATGAACCAAGACAAGAAGATTGAGCTCAAACCTTTGAGTCCACAAGAAGTGTGTGATGATCAAAAGAAAATGAGAGAAAAACTTCTTTAAGAGAAGAGAGAAAAAGAAAGCGTTAGTGAAACACTTGAGATGAAAAAGAGTGAAACACTTGAAGTGAGGGAGGGATACTTAGCCACAAAAAGTGAGGTCAAAATGTTGCTTCTTGCTAAACAACCCCTATACATCTTGATTTGCAAAAATCATATTTTGACCACTAATACATTTGATGATTTTGAATTGACTTCTAGTGTTAAATATCTTTTGCAAGATTTTCAAGATGTGTTTCCAACAAGTGTGCCAAGAGGACTACCACCTTTGAGGGGAATTGAGCATCAAATTGATCTCATTATGGGAGCTTCATTGCCGAATAGGCCAACCT